>JAHZNH010002046.1:0-10581 GCA_027744355.1 Tyrannoseira gladiata | reverse complement strand
ATCCTCCTTTTGCATCCTTAAATCTTTTCCCTCTCGCTTCTCCAATTTCGATCCTGTTTTAATGCTTTCTCATTACGTATATGGGCTTCATCTCACGGCGAGTCAGCAAAAAGTTTGGGGATTCAAGCCCGCGAAACAAAAGAGAATCAACTTCATGTAAATCGGGCTATTTATGCTCTCCCTTCCAGTAAGCTTGTGGGCATCATCTTCTGCTCAGCTTCAGTTTGCAAAAAATTACGTCTGCACTAGATCGGAATACAAAATGCTCTCACATACATTCGTGTTAAAAAAGGAATCTCGGAGAAGAAGTGACAAATTCGTGAGTCGTGTCTTTCTCTTTCCCCTCTCACAAGTAAGTTTGCGGCGGTATATGCTTAATGCGCCTCAGTCTGAAAATGGAATTTTCCCAAAAACTCAATTTGATTACTGAAATATGCTAGTGCAAATAGTGGTGTATGTAAAATGTATCTGCATAGATGGGGGAAGTGAGGATATATGATCCCACACACCCTGTTCAGCGAATAAACGTTGGGATTTTACTGAGTAAACTTGAGAGGGCTTGTAATGTTATATTACGAGTGGTACGATGCGCATTGCTTGAGGCTTTGATTCTAGCTAGATTTTTTTGCGTTGATTCGTTGATACCTTTTTTTTAAAAAAAATATGCATGGAGTGGGGTATGCATGCATTAGCATCTTCATGCATAAGTACTTATCCACATCCCTCGAACCAAGGAGGCATCATGCATATATTTGAATTTATCTGGGAATGGTGATGATTGAAAATGAACATGGCATTGAAACCACCAAAACTCCAGGAAAGTATCTTCTGGCCAAGTAGGTAGGAATACTTGAGGTGGTGGTGAGAGTGGATGGTGGAAACGGAAGAATGGTTTTCCCTGGAATAATATCGCGCCGAATGTGGAACTTCTCTTACGCGAGTGCTCCACATTGTTCCAGGCGAATGATATGAAATCAGACTATACTTTTCTTACTTCGTCTCCTTCTCCTTCTATCTGTTCTTGATCTGAAGCATCGAGAACACGGAACTTCTTCAACTTGATGCAGACCTCTTTTTTTCTAATGGAATAATTTAGGGAAAACGTAATAACTCCCTTGCCGAAGATCCTCATAATTTTGTAGTGCTCCTTGCTCATGTCTGCAACACCGAACATCTATCTACCTATTTATATCTCCACGTAGGAACTGGTTCGCATGGATGATCATGGAATTTGAGATGGATTTTGAAATTCAAACAAAAAAATGGGAGTGTGGATGATAAGACGATGATGATATTGGTTTCGGTGGTGACCTCAACGTCAAAGTCACTTTCAAGCACTTCTTATCCTCCCACATGCATCACATCACATCAATTTTCTTACCCTTCTATTCTATGAAATCTCTTCCTCTTATCTCGTTCGCGGAACGGGGAAAGATTACTTAGTGGGGCTTCCATCAGTCTCATATTTCACCTTTAATATTATTTTTGGTTGATCACAGGGAAAACAAAGTCGGTTTGAAAATTTCCAGAGAATCGCCCCTTCCCTATTCTCTTTTATGCTTATGTATTTGGAGCAAAAAAATGAAGTGCTACTCAACCTAGCTGGGGATCGGGCATTTACATCTTTGCAAATTTATAAGCCTTATCATTACCTCTGCGATGAAGCATCCATCCATATACTTATGTATGTTGTTTGATAGCCAAACACACCCCAGATAGGCCAAGGCAAAAACTTAGTAACTGATCCAACCCTGGATTAGGATGACGGAAACGAAGCAAAAGCTCAACCCAAAAGATTTTCTAATTTGCTAATGTATACCTTTCAGTTTGACTCTTCCCTCAGCTCAATGTTTTCTCGTTTTGCTTTCTTCATATCATCTGAAGAGCACCAACATCATCTTATCACATTCAATTGCTGGAGATCATACATTTTTTCGTCCGGGAGGAATGTTTCACCAAAAAAAAAAAACTCCTCAAGATCGTGATATAATGATAACAAGTTTTGCCTTCTTGTGTGGTTCTTGCATCTAAGACTTTTAGCTGATTTCGTATTCCTCCTCCGAATCCTTGACGATGTAAGAGAGTGGTAGTAGTGAGTGGAGTGACTAGATTAGATCATGAATTCTGTGTTGCCTATTAGACCCTCAAAAGGTTAAGAATCTAATGGAAACAAGCTGACAGCTTGAGACTACCTACCTTACCTACTTACTACTACCTTTCCATTTTCTTTGTTGCCATGATCCCGTTTCTTAAAAAAAATCCACTTTGTGGACTTATTTTGTATAATACATCCATACCTCTCTCTCTTCTCTACTTGATGTTGCTACATGCGTAGGTGAAAATCCAAAGAGGAGCACCGAGCCTTGAGCCATACCTCCTCTCGTAATGATTTTTTTGAGCTGTGATATCGCAAAGTAGACTCAAGCCATGCTAATCCGATTACTTATTTTGATGAAAATAATATCATATGCAAAATGACTTTGTTTTCCCAGATTTTTACGATTACGATTATTATTGTATTATTATTCCCCTTTCGTGCTTCAAAACAGGCTCACTTGCGTTACTTAGTTTGTGGAGATGAAAGCACTTCTGAAAAGGGTATAAGGGATAGAGTATTACATTACTGGAATAGGCTTTACTGCAAAAGGAGCTTTGACTCCAGGAGTCATTATCTATTTTTCTTCTTAGAACCATTATACCCCAGAAGCACCTCTTGCCTTTGATGAGCTTCTTCAGGAGTTGTGTTCTGTCTGTGGCGAATTCTTTAAAATAAACGTACGTGATCCTTCCAGAAGAACGGATCCGACCAAAAGTAGGGGAAGCATACCTAATTAATTTTTTTTGAGAGATATGAATGTATTTATCGCACGTGAAGACGCTACCGCTTTAATAAGTGGATTTCCATCAAGCTGACGCTGTTATTCTCGTACCTTCATTCAGCGGGATTTGCCATTGCCCCACTTGTTCTCTGCTAATACGTACCTACTTTCTGCTGACATGATTCCCCGTGGACAGATACGTGATTATTACGAACCATATCTAATAAAAACAACAGGGCGCAGAAGATAATATCGCGAGGAGCTAGGACTAGCTCTATACCTCTTCAAAATCCCGGGATGTTGTTCAGCCATCCCGGTGTTCGATTTTCTTCCTTCGTGGAAAGTTAGCGTGGGGAGTTTGTATGAAACGGGGATGAACTAAGGCTCATGAGATGTGATCATCTTTTTTTTTCTACAAATTGTCAGTCTCCCGATACCATAACCTTCTTTTAAGATAAACAATGCTTCCGGGTATTTTGTGGCATATGGCAGTTTCCAAAAAAAATCCACAACTCCAAGGGAAGAAAATGTTCGAATGATGTTTGGATAAAGTTTTTTACAAAAAAGTTCGACATTTTTAAATCCTGGGAAAATGTCCAATGCGTCCTTCTCTCTGACATACTTGTTCGCCTTCCTCAACCACGCAAACTACTCAAGGCACCGCAACGCAATAAGTAATGCCCCAGAATCGTACCGGGTTTTGCTCTTAGTTAGGCCATCTTCCATACTTGTATCAGTTGGTAGCTGAACCGTCCCGCTCCTCTTGAAGTTTGTGGAATGGTGAGCGATTCACCGAAAATTCCTCGTTTTTCGAGCATGTTCTTATCCTAATAAAATATGAAGTACTCTTCCAGTCTCAAGAATGTCAAGTTCGAATTATAACTTTTTTCCTGTGGCACTATCTTTTTCATATGCTTATGCTCATGCGGTCTGGAATTTTCAGCTCAGGTTGTTTGTAACTTTCAAGTAGCGTGACAATGCGACTTTTTATTGTCTACCTCACTCGAATTTTAATATCTCCGGTGAGTTTGGATGGCACGGAACGTGTGAGTGGAATAAGAAGTTTGATCATTAAATTTTCCTAAGCTCCGTCCAAGGTTAGTGAAATTGCAATTAATTACGTAAAACACGCACTCGATGGAATTCATTGTTGCGATGAGAGATCTCAAGAAAGTTCGGAGCACTTGAACTCCAAACTCACTGCCACTAACAAGTTTCATTATGGAGTTGAAGTTGGTGGTGCAGACAGTAAGGATTGTACCGAAACTTATCCCTATAAACCACAAGCATCGCGGAGGATTAATAATTTCCAATTTGCTAATGACAAGCTTGGATGTAATAGCTGGTATTGGTGAAAGCAAGTTGTCATTCTTTTGCAAGATTTTCTGGCAAAAGCGCGTCATTAAGTCCTTTTATAATATAGTGTGATGAATGCTACAACCCTCGGAAAATTTGTGGCCGTAGACGCTGAAACATTTTGATAGGGCTGGGTTGTGTCCTACCAGTAAATACGTAACGACCAGAATTGGTGAAGAGTGCGCGTCGTTTTGAATTCTAGGTGATGATTGATCGGCATAATTGCGCATTTATCGCTTTAACTTGATATTTTTTATTATCTTTTCTTTACACTAAAAATACAATTGAATAGGTTGAATTTCCACGCGTACAGCATTTTTAAAGAACCAAGTTTCCCAGGATTTATTTGGAACTTTCGGGTTAATGTCTTCCCTACTTTTGTGTGTGTGGTGGCACTTCTGGAAAATTTATACTTGGGAAGAATTAAATGAAACCGCAGAGCACTCCCTCCAATTCAATTCATCGTTCTCGAATGTCCGATTCTTCCGTGTTAACGAGTACATTCTCATGCGCTACAGCCTTCATTAAAACTGTCCAAGACAAAGTTTTCGCGGTTAGTGGTTGGGGAATAAATTTTCTGTAATAAAATAATCTTTTTCATCAACGTGACTAGCGTATACACTATAGTAGTATTTACTAGTGTGATGGAGAGCCCCTCGCAAAAAAAAGTTTCTTTTTCTCGTTAAAATAAATGAACTAAATGCCCTTTGCATTTTAAGAATGTTGGAGGCATTAGATCCAAGCAAGCGCCATGTTCCGATTTAAAATGCAAAGGAAAGTTTTTGAAAACTTTCCCCCATTCAGAAAAAGGTTGCACTACATTTTTAACTGAAACTGTGAGAGGAGAAAAAATGAAAGGGGAGTATTCACTGTAGCTCGCAAATTATTTACAATGTCGCGGACGAGTTCATTAGAACCTCTTCATTCCAAGCGAAAAAAAGTATTCCATTCATATTGTTTTTTGTACAGAGTGTATACTATTCCTACGAAATGGTTTTTTTGTTTCACTGTAAATTAATAGAGAAAGAAAGCAGCTCGTATGTGGGAATGAATTCCGATGAAAAATGCAAATATCCACGGGCGAAACCTTTTCATCTTATGAGGTGTGCGCATAAGCTTGTTATAATGTTTTATTTATTTATGCGGTAATGAAGCCAATAAAACTGGAAGGGAAACTTTCTCCACTCATGTGAAAAATGTGATGTGCTGACGTAAGAATGTCATTTTACAGTGGAAAAGACAAACACCAGCCCTCTCAGAAGAAAGTCGTCTTGGCTTACTTGACTCATGAGAAAATTGGATAAACCCATGAGGTGGAAATCGTTTTTGCACATGGTAATGATTTCTTTCGACTAAAGTAAACAAAGCGGAAGGGGTTTGATAGATAAGTAGGTGCATGGTGCCGACACACAAAACTTTTACTGGGTGGAAGAAATTGAGACATGTATTTCTGGTTGTTAAAGCAGAAGGTGCGGGATAATGGGATCCAATTTTTCATTTCTTCATCCAAACATCAAGCATGCTCAAAAGCATGTCATAAAAATCTGCATACGGATTTGAAATGTATGGAACACGCTCGAAAGATACCTTTCACGTGACGTGGGTGAGGGTGATATTTTTGCCTGGATTCAATGAATGCTATCAATCCAAAGCTTTCACACCTGAGTCCCTATCAATGTTATGGTTTATGTAAGTACACCTAGTCCGTAACTAAATTAATCTGTACTACGTATCATTATATGGGTAAGCAGATCTGATTAACGTTTTCCATGGGCAATTGAATAAAACGTATGTATCTATCTCTAGAAATTCGATTTCATGCTTTTATGTACATATTGTGAATTTATCGATGCGACGAAAGAACTTATTATGACGGGCAGGTCTAAAAAAAATCATGGAATGCTTACTATTTCATAAAGCATTGCAGGCTGGCAAACAAAATCGAAAGAATCGTCCGATTTGTTTAACCTGAGTGATGTTCTCAAAGTCGAAAGTGAACAATCAAAGCAAATATCTATTTAACGAAAATGACGAGTGGACATGCACTTCACTCCCCATTACATGAGGGAACTGTTCAAGTGACATCTACATATACGTAAATATATTCGTTGCCCATACTCAGCATGAGTATGTTTGTGAGGAACTTGCATTTGAAAGAGCACTCCACCATAAAAAAAGATGTTTTCCTAGGAAGAGTTTGCTTACGCAAAAAAGACATGAGTTTCTTATGATTTTTTTATGGAAGAATATTATGTACCAGGGAAAGACGTTCGACCTGACATTTACGTCACTCTCAATCACTCCCTCCCTTAAGACCATTGTCGTTTATCGAGAAACTTGTAGAAAATTGAATAAGGGATTCATCTGCTCCTTCGGAATTCCGAATCTTCCAGACGCAATTTAGCGGCTTTACGTTGATGCTTATTTATTTCTAATGCTCGGAGAAGTTATCATATTCCCACGCTGGATTAAGCAATAAAAGTTTTTTTTCCGAGCTGATGGATTAAGCAAATGCGACAATTTTTTTCTGCATGGCTCACTTATTTCGAAGGAAATGACGTCCTGGGAGGACCGTCAAGCACTTCATTTTACTGCCGCTTATTTATAGCTCTGATAATGGGACGGACGCTCAGTCATAACTTGCAAACATTTGCTCAATTTTTTTGGAGGATTTTTAGACCACTCCACGAAAGCAAGTTGCCATTGTTTATAGACTTCGCACTTAACGCGAATCTGGGAGTAAACCCAGTAGTAAAAAGCGGGAAAAGCGTAAACTCGCCGATTAGAATTCAAGTGTGTAATCCACTTGTGTGTGTGTGTGCAGAGTACAACTATTCCTGGCTTGGGCGGATACATACGACGTATGTATGCATGAAACAAAAACCCGGGGACTCTCCACACTCCACTCCACCACCGCCCATTCCCCAGTTTTAAGTGGAGCACACTACTACCACTGGTACTTTAGGCATCATCCATTTGTGCCGAGCCCGGTTCATGCATTTAATATGAAGTTGATGTTTATGAGTAATATTAGTAACTCCACGAAGCCATTGTTCACCCATCTGTGATAGGGCTTAATGATGGAGTTGAAACATTCCCAAGTGAATAGTAATTATATTTCACGGTAAACTGAGATTTAGAAATTTTCCCGGCCAGGGACGACTCACAACTGTCAAAGGGAGCGTGCTGAGCCGGAGGAAGCGTATTCATGAAAAACAGTTTATTTTTGCCCACACCTAATTTATTCCTTTCGCGTAGAGGTAGCGATCAGAGTGACGTCACTGGGAGCAGGAGGCACTTCTCCTTTCAGTGGATTTATTCATAAAGTGGCTAGGTAGCACATGCACATGAGAGGAATCGGAGCTACTGACAATTCCCCAATCATCTAATTTTCATTTAATTCTGCTTCAAACCTGAGCTAGGTCGACGGGCTTTTATAGAACGGAGTGGGATTACAAAAGAAGGGGGTTTTCTGCTAAGCTACGCGGCGCCTCCATTGAATGGGATAACATTTCCACAAAACTCGGCCACCACTTTGCTCATGCATGACTCGAGTTTCGGTGGGACCCAGCTGCGGAATAAAGAGTACCATCGTTCGTTCCTTCCGTTAGTTGATATGTATTTAGGTATGTTCTTCCTGGAAAGCGATGCGCCTCTGTTTACAGGAAGCTGAACTAGAAAATTGGAGGTGTGTAGGATGTCCTTCCTCTCCTTTCAAAGCGATGTTAATGACACAACAAAAAAAACCAACAACAAAAACATGGACCAACAACCACTTTGACTATCGGCAGGTTTCGTTTTTTCGCTCAGTGAGCTCAGTCCAACGTTGTCTCGGAGCGTGCTTAACTCGGAGCTTAACTTTTGAGCACGAGACTAGACTTTCATTTGGAATGACAATTTTTTTTTGCAAAGGCTCCTTATCCATTTTTTGATAGGTACCACGAGAGCCCTTTGTGCTGATGCATGGTCTACAAATGCATTCCTGCTTACTTTGTTTCTCGCTCGGTTTCCCGTCTCCATGATGATAATAATGCATTCGTTCGGCTACGCAAGGAACCTTTTCTCCAGAGTGCATTTAAGTTTAAAGGAATGATGAAAAAAATTAGGGATTATGGTGATGGGACAAAAACATCTTAAAATGGGACAAGGAAGACCATGGGATTCCAGGAAAGGATAGCCTCGAAGTTTTCTTTAGCTTTTTAGTTAAAAATAAAATAATCGAAAAACAGGATTTTTTTTAAAGCGAGGCAGCAGGATACATACTTTTCTCACGTGGAATGATCTCCGACTGAAAAAATATTCTGGAGGAGGACAGCTCGTGTACACTATCAGAATACAAAAATGCGAGAATGGGGAATAAGCTAGTGGCATAAATAAGTGTAGTAGCCCTGGCAACTACACCCACGTCCTCCACGTTTTCTTTTGTTATCTCCCATCCCTCTTTAAGAATTCCGTAGGTGAGGCGTAGGCCGTCCCAAGTATAATCTCTTTGATTATGATTTTAGTGTGTGCACATTTAGACTTGTCTGCGTGGCAATTATGGATGGTCGTTCGGCTGACTCCCTCTCCCACTTGTACGGGGGATGATGAGGAGCGGAGATAAGTGCGAAGCTGGTGGTTACGATAATGCTTCAGAAGTTGTTAAGTTGAATCCCTTGTGCGGCTCCTTCCACCCATCAACTATTGCCATCATTAGAACAATGATCATGGAAAGTGTCACTCTCACACGCGTTATTTCTCTTTTTATATGATCCCGTTGGCCCAGATATGAACGGAAGAGAAGGTGGTGGTGGTAGTAGTGGTAGTTAAGTGCAAGGGCACAAGTGGGGACAGTATAAATGCGTCCCAAAAACTCAGTCAGTCCAGAGAACTCAGTATTGCTGTATCCTCACGGTTTCCTTCAAACATTTTTCTCGCTCGTTTTTGTCATGTTGCCACTGTTTTATCCCACTATGTCGCACACATCCACAAACAAACGTGAAAACAGCAATTATATTTGGGTGAAAAACTTTTCGAAAAAAAAGTTTTTCCTCACCGCGTTGTGGTAGAAGTGGTCGGGCTGATGCTGATGAGAATAATTTTTTTTGGAGGCTTATGGCAGCATTATGCATTATCATCGCCTTTGTCTTTGAGAGTTTGAGTGAGATAATTACTAAATAGAGGAAACATGCTGGTAGCGGGGTTGATGTTGATGATGAGCGAGAGGGAAAAGAAGAAAATGAATAAAAGAAAGGAAGCCTCCATTCCTCTGGAAGATAAAAGAAGGAACTATTATGGCGGTTAGAATTAGCTCGGGTTTGGGGCGCTCTCTCCCTACTTTTTTTTCTTAAGCTGTGTGTTTCAGCGAAAATGTAGATGTAAAACCACGAACGTGGCGGTAATTTAATAAAATTTGTTGGTGTCTGGAGAGGCTGTAAAAATCATCTCTTTCTCCGGCCTGTTGACTGAATAAAGAATGGGACGACGGCGATGGTGGTGATGTTCCATTCTAAATAGGAACCACTATCTCCCCATTCTTCTATGAGGCGTGAAAGCGGAGGTCGTCTTGAGGTGACAATATTTACGAGATTCCAACGATTTTAAGCTATTAAAGCGCCAGAGATCTGCTCGCTCTGCTTGAGAGAGAATGTTGAGGTGTGTGCGTCCTAACGTCAGTAAATGGAAAAATGGAAGGCGACCCAGCCACTACTGCCATTGCGACTATGGCAAGAGCTGTGAAGGAAATGCTGTCGTTATTTTTATTATCTCCCCATCCTCCACGTTTTATATTAAGAGGTGACGAGAATCGCCCCTGATCCCATTATTCGCATACACTCGAATCGTTACTCTTCACGGAATTACACTCACCACCACTGACTTTCGCAAGCATCATTTGGTAATTTCCCACATCTCTGCATCAAGTTGGGGTGGAGTGGAAGTGAGGACGAAGGACGAAGTTTCCAGGGTGAGTGGCATCATGTGATGCAACAATTTCACGGTCTATGTATGGTATGATCATTCCATCGATATCAAAAAGTGTAGATGAAATCAGATTTCGATTTTATTTTTCATTCACCCAGACCCCTATGAAATGAGTAAGGGAGGATGGGAGTCAGATCACTACTACTCTACCACGTACCTTAATTTGCTTGAATGAATACACAATAAGAATAAGAATTAGGATTTAGAACAAATCCTCCTCGCTGTTTTCCCCACTATCGTTCTTTGAATCAGCTTCAACTTCCTTTATTTTTTTGGGTATTGTACTGTGGTGTGGTGGGCTCTCATTCAGTCAGCCATATGTCCATCTCCATCTATATGCACAATGAGGACCGCACGGCGGTTGTTTGTAAAAGGAATTCCAGTGCCAGTGCCGCCGCCGCCACCACCACCATCGCTTCAAGATCAGTTTCCAGTTGCTCCCAAC
>JAHZNH010002045.1:0-16422 GCA_027744355.1 Tyrannoseira gladiata | reverse complement strand
TCTTTAAAAAAACTGAAATTTTTGCCTCAAATTTAACTTTTTTCTGGCTTGTTTCAAAAATTTAGGTGGGTTCATGTGGGCTGAGTGCGTGCTTTGTGTAGGCTGACTTCTTTGAGGGGGTCATGAGTGGTGGGGTGGGTTCACCGATGAGTGGGAAAAAATTATGTGTGGTGGTTGTGCGTAAGCCACTTCATTTGCCCAAGTATGAAACGGAGCATATCTGTCACACATAATCTGTGTATCGGCTTTAGCAGATTTGAAGCAATGAACCACGTTTGCCCAGCGCATTTAATGTCTCCAAGAAGCCCATATGTAGAGATAGATACTCTCATACATTTTCCAAGTCCTATTAATTTCCGCTATATAACCACAACGCATTATGGTACCCAAGTCCCGACTACATCTCATTTACGGTATTAATAAAATAAGCGTCGCTAAGTTTGTTATTTCATCTTTTTATAACATCCAGAATTTCATTATTCAAACTTGGGCAAATGAAGTGGTCGACACACAATACACACATGTTTTTCTCCGTTTCGTTAAGCCCACCCCACCACAAAATGAGTCAAAATTATTATTTCGGCTTACACAAGACACGTACTCAGCCCACATGAACTCACCTCAAATAAAAAAAGTAAAAATTTCTGGTAAAAATGGCAGATTTTAAGAAAATATTACGTGTTTAAGGCTTTTTGATACAATGGTCCAGACATAAATTTCATGTGTAAAATATAGTCAAAACTTGCCATTTCAAGGAGTTTATGACTAATTTTTCCGAATTTTAGGAAACAAATTTGAGCCTGCTCCCAGTCCAGTAACATAGGGGAGCAAGAAATGTGAAATCCTATTAATCTTCTAAATTATACGGGAAAGTTCTCGTCCATGCTAGCACAACTATAAAAATTGTCCAGCACCAAATACAAAAACATTAGTACCATAATATGTAGTATGTAGTCCGCCACCATATGTAGGCGTTATATGTGAATGTAGTAGTAAAGAAGTGAGTCAAAAAATTTTCAAAATTTTTTAAATGCAAAGTGGATTTTCTCATATACTGGTGATCAGATCAGACTGAAACTTCAAATGTACACTTGTCAGACAATATCTGATCCATGGATCAAAAACATTGGGCCCCACATTGCCTTGTGGTACATTTTAAAACCTTTCAGAGCTTTCATATTAATAGGTATCACAAACTTAACATTAATTGATCAGTAAAAATATTGAAAAATATGTGATATTTGGAGGATAGATTATGCAAATGTATACCTGTGTAAACTATGCCTTAGCTGACAGGTCTACTCTGTGCAAGCTCAAGGTTATATGTACGTTCAACCAAAATTTCTGTGGAGTTTATTTTCATAACAGCTTTTGAAAATCTTGAAGTTTTCTTTCCGATAGATTTCATTAAAAGGATAAAAAGTAAAAAAATCAAATTATAATCCCTAAACTTTTACTCCTTAGTAAGGACTTGTACGGGAATTCATTTCTTCTCAAACAACGTCGCATCGTTCATGATTCATGATATTGGCATTACGCAGGAGTTCAATACCTTCCACAAAATCATTGGCAGCATTAATGCGAAGTCATGAAACAAAACAAACAACCGCTTATTTTCTCGATATGGAAAGTGCTCACTTTTAGGCAACATGACCACCTATGCCATAATCACAGCGGAACTGTTTTTAGTATGAATCAAGGCGGAGTTGAAACCACAGATTGATCATATGTATTTGTACAAATCAGTAGGTGTGTAGTCCTTAATAAAATTTTCCATGGAAGAGTGCACATTTAAAAAAAATCGATCGAAACCTGGCATTTCAATGTGACCAAACAAAAAAATTCAAAATCAGAGATAAAATTAGCCTAAAATGTGTCCTGGAAAATGTAACCGCTGGCTCTAAAAGTCACATCGTTTTTGGATTGTCCCGAATTATCATCATCACTCCCCCAATGCTTTGTGAAAATTGCCATGGCCGGAATTTTGGGAAAACTGGCATTTTTCTATTTCATGTCGTAACCTGCCATGAACTATGTTAATCCTGGTATGCTTTACAGCTGAAGGGGTACTAGAGGTCACTAGTGGTAACCTATACTTATATCAAATCCGAGGCATGCGGTAGTTTTGTCAACGAGATAAATATTGACGCATTCGGTTCCGGTATATTTTAGAAAAATAATTGTAGTCACACTCGCTCCAATCCATGTTGACGTCAAGTATTGCGTTCCAGTGATTTCGATGATTTGGGTCATGAGTTTTTAGGAAGTGTCTTTCCCCTTCCTGCAGTCAGTGGACCAAGTCACGCCGCCCTGGCACCACTCGAGATGACACTCACGAAATTAGAAACTGTAGCTTTTAAACTCCACTCCGTGCTCTTCTTTTACATGGTGTGGCCCCTACCAACAAAATGGAAAGCGCGGTATAATCTGCATGTGTTTGTGCAGCCGCGTCTCAAATGGTTTCTTTGGATTGTTTCTTTTGTCGCCATTTTCCTTTTTGGAATCTGTTGTTGGGGAGCGGTCATCTTCTACGTATGGATTAGACCTAGGAGAGATTTTGAACTTTTGAACGCGGCAGTGTTGTCCATAGGTGGACTATTACTATTCTACATCGCATTCACGGCGGCGTTTGTCGTCGAACGAATGCATATCTTGATATCAACTTTGAACGAGATATTGTATCTTCATGAGAAATTCAAAGAAGGTAATTATTAAATAAAGCTAAATATTTGCTTGTGAAATCGGCGAACTAATTATCGCTCTAACGCTAAAACAAAATATTTCTTCAGATCTGCCGCACCAAGCCGAGCCTGAAGACTACAATGGGATGGTTTGCTGCTTTCTGGTTGGACTCGCGGGAACATGTCCATTCTGCATAGCTACTTTCGCTGTCTTCACGAATCTGGATGTGATTCATTTCCTCTTGGATGAAGTGCTCCCCTGTAGATATTATCGTAGTATGGAGGTAATTCTCGGGGAAATACTGATCCGCTTCTCGATCATATTTTGGACGACTGCGGAGGCTTCGCGCACGTCCTCCTACTACGGTTCATTGTGGATGATTGCCCTGCAAAGATTCGAGAAGATCTGTAGGACTCTCATTCAGCGGCCGTTCAAAAGTGGAGTTTTCATAGGATATCACCGATTTCTCCAGTTGATGTATACCGCGATCCAGGATGTTGTTGAAGTGGCACTCTTTCTCGTCATTTTGATCTTCTTTTGGGGCTCGGTGGTGTGCACATGCGTGGTCATCGACTTCCATAGGAAAGTACCTCAAATCATCCTCTTTGGCGCTGTTGTCACCGTCATAGCCCTAACCATAGGGAACTTGGTGGTTATCCCACGCATCTGCAATGTCGCGGATAGGGCGTTGGGAATGAAAATCGTGAATTACAAGAGGGCAGAGGTGAGACTTGCTCGCAGTAGATGCTATCTTAACAGATGGAACTTACTCAGATGTAAAGCACTCCGTCCAATCAGGGTCAAGTATGGAAGATTTCTCGCCTTTGGGAGCGGCTTTAGGACCTACTACTTGGAAATATTCATGCGGCGATGCTTTGACGCGATACTGTACTTTAAGACGTGATGATAAGTATCCTGTATGCAATTCATTTTTTAAAAATAATTTTTGTTGAGTACTTTAATTTAAAATGTTAAGTCATAGTCGTTTGAATTTCGAAATACGTTTGAAGACTTCAGACTGGATATCATGAACGAGTAAATGGTTATCATCCATATTTATTTGCCACTGTCTTTATCGCGGTTCATTCACGTTGCACCGTCGGGTGATGAAAAAAAAGAGAAATTGAGTTACTTCTTGGTTTCCAAGGAACCTTTATTTCAAATTTGATATGATTTGGTTGAATGGTTTGAAAGTTATCGCGCGAATATAGTAGATGGACAGACGGACGAACATATCGATCTCGATGTGTTGCGGACTACGTCATGTATTTGCATCGTATTAAGGACATGTGTAACCCTAACTAGAAAAAAAACCAACGTGAAACTAAACCAAGCTAGCAGACGCAACCTGCATTTCCACTAATAATATTGTCTTACAGCAGCGTAACTATTGACCTTCCCATATACATTTTGGTCGAACAACATGGAAGAGGAAAAGGATGTACGATGTATTGTTAGTATCTATTTCTATAGATAAATACGTTGTTAGCAAGTTTCCAGCAACATATAATTTTTTAAAGAAGCGTATCGTTCCGTTCCTCGCTCCATTACGTATCATTTCTCATTCTCTTTCTGGCTGTCTCTACTCTGCTTCCATCCTTTTTTCTCTCGCAATTTGTGCGAGAAAGTTGGTTCCGAGGAGAGAACCAATCTTGGAAGAAGAGGAAAAAAAGTTGATAAGGAAGGAGAAAAGTTGTCCTCTGGAGTTTGAACACTGGGAAAATAAGTAAGTAAGTAAGCGATGCACTTTTCCCTGCAATGCAATGAAAGCAGCATCGGCAACGAGGACGACGACAACCATCCAAGACACAAGTATTTCCCTTGGCGCTGACATATTACTTATAGTAGTAAAAAATATCCGGGATTTCACTTCCCTGCTTGGAAAGGAAAGGCTCCAGGAAAATGGTTGGACAAGCTGGTTGCCTGTATCGGTTTTGACTAATTTGGATACCAAAAACTCACCAAGGAGCATATTTCCCGGAAGTCTGATCCATATTGAATTGGTGGCTTAGTTCGGTGGAGTGGAAATTGCGCTTCGATTCGTCCATGGGGTGAGTTGGGGCTGTCCAATGAATTGCAATTTTTTCATTACATCCAAAAAAATCATTACATGATCCGCGTTTTTCCCAGGAAGACATTGGAAATCTTCACAAGAAGAACAGACTAACTCGCTTTATGTCGCTGTATTAAGAGAACCATACCTGACAACTTTGCCCCAGGCTCCGAAGGGAGACACCAAATCTGGTTAGGAACGTCCTCATACAGAAACATTATTCTGGGGGAAATGGGTATTTACTTAGGTAGTTAGTTCCAGAAACTTGTCTGATTATGGCTGGAACGTCACGGTGCTCCTTCTTGCGCACTCTTTATTTTATCTTGCACGTGGACACTGTTTCCCCCCATTCTGATCTTCCTTCCCCGTAAATTTGCCCCTGGCTATTTTGCGTACATTGTCCTTATCTGGGTTCTGACGACCAGTTTGACTACACTCCTCTTCTCTTCTGGAGTGTCATTGTGAGTCTCTCAAATGAGAAATTTACGGAGATAAGAGGAGCGATACCAAGGATTTACTCACTTTTCCATGGTTCTCTCCAGTATTCATTGGGATGATTTTAGTATTTTCACCTCGATAAAAATCTGGACTAAGATCTATGCATGCAACTCTGAATTTCCACCATCGAAAAATATGAAGTAACCCAGACGTTGCACTCCCAGAAATATTTTGAGGAAGAAAGTGAGAACCCCCAAAGAGGAAATCAAGATTCCATTTAAAAGCACTAAAATATTCATGAAATCGTGATAAGCTATGACTCACAAACGCAGGAAATCGCTTCCAACTTCTGATTTCTACCAAACCAGTTCACTGCAAGCCTTGTTTTGAGGGGAAGCCTTGGGAAAACGTTCCCTCTCATCAAAGGAAAAAGTGCCACAAGTCAGTGCATTTTTTCCCCAAATCAATACATCAATTTCCCTCCCGTCTTCTGCACTTCCATCAACCATTGCATTTCCCCAACATTTCTTTTTCAATTTCCCAGGCTGGCAGGCTGCCTGACGTGCTACACCGTCTTGGAATGTAACATGTTCTCTATTTTCCGTCATGTACGTACCTAAATACTTCCTCCATTTGTTTCCTTCAATTTACAAAGCACGTACGTACAAATTTACGTACTTATTCGCAACCGGACATCCTTACTTACAGATGCATAAGTACATCTCATCGGATCACATTCCAACTTTTACTTGTTTGATTAACAGAAATGATAAAAGGATTTAATCTTCCTTTATCCTCAGAAACTGGAAGCCGTATGGCTTCCCACTTCCTCTGATAGAGTCTCTAGTCCTCTCCAGAACAAAGAGCTCCTCAGACAAAGGGAAACAGACGCTATTATAATGTAACACTTCATTTCTTTCCTTTATGAGAATCATTAAATTCATTCAGCTTTCTTTGCATGATGATGCCTCGCCATTCTATTGTACAATCATTACTGCAAGGATGATAATGACGATGCGATCTTAACCAATAAGAGTATGCACATACGTCCCTCCTTCTTCTTTTTTCAACCTTCTCATGAAACGTGTGTTCTCCACAGTAGACACGTAAGTAAAATCCCTGGCACGCACTCGCTCACGCAGGCATTTCTTCGTTTTCTTTATCGAGGCGTGGAGGCGTCACCCATTAATTCTCGGAGCCGGGGGTTTCTTCACCTCCTTTGATTTGATTTGTTTTGCGATGCAGTCTCGAGGAAAACATTCCAAGTGCAATTTCTACCCATTCCTTACGATGATGAGCCTTATCAAATGGCCCTCAACTCCTGGAGTGCATTTCCACTCCCTTTCCCCCTAACCAGAATTCCACGTGCTATTTCTTAGCATTTTCCCCCAAGTAAATTTCCTTCCTTCCTCCGATTTTTCTTTCGAACTTATCCTAAGCCCTACCCCATCATCCGGGATTTCTACTCTGGGAGGAAAAAAATGTTTTTTCAATAATCGAAATGCCTTCAGAAGACGAGGACAAAGACGGCCTTTTCTGCATATCCCTCTCTCTTCTCCCGTCACTCTATATTAGTAGTGGTACATGTGTACCGTGCGGTTCATTGAAACCTGGGAGAACCGATGTAAGGCTCAAGTCGAATCAAGTTCACTAGTACATACTTCCCCTCGTTCTTGAGCTGGAGGGAATGTTACATCGCTACACTCTCTTAAGTATATCAAAACACTCTCACGCCGGTATCACCTTCTCCTCATTTCTTTCACTGTTTCACTCGCAGAGGAGGAGAAGGGGGAAGACGTGTTTGGAACCAAAACTAGCGGGGAAAAACTACCTATCTACCTACATCACCTTTTACATTGTAAGTTTAGGGGAGACGGGGAAGACCTGGCCTTGCCAGGCTACTCTCCTATTTTTAGAATTCTTGCCATGGGAAGAAGGCTTAACGGGCATTAAGACTTGGAGAATAAAAGACAATCTTTTCCCATTACCGTGATGGTCAATTTATTTAGCATTCAGATCAGCGTGAAGGTGTCTAAACTGTCTTCCTGTCTGTTTCATGCCCGTCTCTCTCCTCCAGTGCTTCCGCACTCGAAGATCCACCGATCTCGCTCACACCGGAAGAGAGACACATCCATATCTTTTTTACTATCTCAAGGAGATTCCTCAACAGCGGAGTGCATGCATAGTAGATAGATAGGCAATTTCAGGGAGGAATGCAACCTAGAGAAAAAAATATAATGAACCCTATTCCATCCCAAAGACTAGCTTCTTCCTTCTCAGGATGAGAGTGAGATGGAAGGTGGGGAAGCTGCTGCTACATTTAAAAATCGTATAATAACATTAAAGTGATAAAAGAAACTGTTCCAATGTAAAAATAACTGCTACCTCCTCCCTCTCCCCAGAAACTTTGACAAGAGTGTGAGTGCCTCCACTTCCACAAAAAAATGTTTTTTTCTCCTTGTCTTTAGACGAAAATAAAACTTTTTGTTCTTATTCCTGCACGTTCGAAAAACTTCCGCGGAAAGTATTTCTCGGGAGCTGAAGATGACTTCATGAGAAAGAAAATATGTACCTACCTACTAACTAACTACAATCCCTCGTCTAAGTTGTAGGAGGAAGAATGAGCAGGATATTATGAGGAAATGACTTTTTCCTTATTAGTTTTATTACCGTTTATAATAAATTATAGAAGAGGAAGAGGGATCCCGGTGGTTACTCACTTTACTCGAGGTGGGACATACCACCAACATACCAAAGAGGCTCTCACTTGATATGGGTGTCCTTACCCCCATTCTCTTATTTTTTCGGATTAAGCGGTGAAATAAAAGAAGCCTCTCCCTTCATTGGTTCCATCATCAGCAACATTCCACTGCCCCTAAAAAGTCACTCCCTTACCTTTACAGCCCATGTGGATACCATTTTTAAATATTTTATGGGAAGATGGAAAATATTTTTGGGGGACAATAAAAAAATATGTGATAGGGTTTATTGAGCGGTGTCTTGTTCCACTTTCAGGAGATCTTTAAGCCACGGAAACTTAATATTTCCCTTCTTATTCCTCGTGAAGATGGAATAGTAGTGCCCCGTGTAATTTCCAGATTTGATGTAGGATGCATCCCTCAAATTTTGCTCAAAGGAGGGAAAGAGAACTTTTTCCTTGGTATTTCTTCCATTTTACATATTTGAGTCGGCCATATCTATTTCCCATTCTTGAGTACCTCTCCACCTCGGAAAAAAGATGAGTCACGTGTATAATAATGCCATTAAGTATGCTTTGAGAATGATGGTTTTGCAAAACCTCTACAACCTACTTTTAACATTTTCACGAGGACTCCGCTACTTAATGATGATGATGAGGGTGATGTGATGAGTGAGTGGGAGGAAATGAATGAGAAATGAGGCAGAAAGACTTCTGCAATTTTGCAAAGTAGGGAATAAATCAAAAGCCTTCGTTCCGACAAGGACCAGGGGGAAATGTCACACGATGCTGGTGGAAATTGAAGAAAAAAGACTGGAGTGATCTGTCACAAATGAGATGTCGTTATTACAATTTCCTGACTTTTTTAAATCAATACATTTCCCAGGGGGCCGGATCACTGTAATAAAAAGGGGAATAGAGGGGAATCGCTAGCGGGAAATCAATAAAAAGAAGTTGATGCACTCTTATGATTGCTTTTTCCGAAAGTTTACTACAAAACTGAGTAGTGGTCATAGGATCCACAAGAGTTCAAGTCTCATTTTTGCTTCTAGCAGAATGCAAACTGCTTAATTTTTAATGGAGTTTGAGCCCACCAGAAAAAAATAGTGC
This sequence comes from Tyrannoseira gladiata, assembly GCA_027744355.1. Classification (NCBI taxonomy): domain Eukaryota; kingdom Metazoa; phylum Arthropoda; class Collembola; order Entomobryomorpha; family Entomobryidae; genus Tyrannoseira; species Tyrannoseira gladiata. Next base: position 7,441 of record JAHZNH010002045.1, on the reverse strand, counting down.
TGGGAAAGCAGTGCTCGGATTGTTGGTAGCAGCGATTCTTTTCAAATCCATTTGAAATCTGTGTATCTTCACTTTCTCCTACTACAAAACTGAAGATGAGGGTAAAAAATTTTAAGAGTGGGAGGAAATTAATTAAAGCTGGGATTTTTTCTCCAAGGAGAAGGTATTTTCGGATTGGGAAGCGGATGTGTAATGGGATGAATTTTTTACAGAGATTCTTTTATCTCATCTTCGAGATCGTCAGAACAACAATGACTGACTGACTGAATGGTTTAGCCAGCCAGCCACCTGAAAAGAAAATTGGGGGAAGGGGAGCATCATCGTCTTAGTCTTTTAATCAGAGAAGATGTGATTTTTTTCCTCCCTGCTCCTGCTAATTTATCATCACTTTGTGCTTCCGAAAGGGCGGGCCAATAATTTTCTTTGGGAAGACAGAATTTCCTATCTGGCAAATGGATAGAGACGGGATTGAAAAACAATCGGGGAAAAAATTATTTTACGCAGAGTGCATGAAACGGAACAAAAAAATGGGAAAAGGGGAGAAAAAATCTTGCTATCTCACTTTCGAGCGGCGAAATGCCATGGACTGGGAAAATGTCAGAGGAGAGAGTAGTAGCATCGGAGCATTTTCATTAGGAAGACCAAAGTACTTCCTCGTTCCTGATAGGGGTCTGCTGAACGTTGGATGCTTAATGAGAGGAAAGTGCATCGTATTATCGGACGGATTCTCAGACACGGCTCATTATGGAAGTGCGCTTATGGAAATGAATATTAAAATGGCATGGCACGCGGCTCTTCCGCTAAATATTTTTTGGAGGTTGTAGGAATGTAAGTAATCTCTTTTCCCCATTCATCCACCCGTTGTCTCTTTGAGCTTTGATTGAAGTCCCATCCAGATAATCAGCTTATCTTTCACTGGATCTATCAGAGGCAGACCGAGACTCAAATAAAATCTGAGTTGGGGAGAACCTAAAACAAATTGACGGGATTGGGCTTGAAAATCCGATGTGAGCTCCTGTACCTCATTTCAAGAGAATATATAGTCATTATTGAATAATTATGTATAATGCTTAATTGGTTTTTAAAAGCTATTGATTTTGGCTTGGAGTTATGACTGCGTAATTAACCCCAAACCGCATGCAATGAGCGCGAATGAAGTTAGAAAAGCATGAATTTGTAAAGCAATGAAAAGTGTCCAACTGAAGTCGGACCGAATATTTTCTAATGTTCTCGGGACAAACAAATGATGCTCCTCTTTAAAAAAATGCAATTCCATATTTTTGGACATTATACGCGACATAAACAAGTTAGAAGTTGCTTGAAGACACAAGAAAGTTCTTCGATATTCAAAATCGGAAGAAATATAACGGATTATAATGTCATTTGGTTCAATCTCCGACGAACGAAAAATCTCAGTGACGAGACAAAGAATAGTGAAAGCAACGAAATCTTGTCAGCACCTCGTCTTCACTCCCTTACAAAGGCGGTATGCACCTTCTTTTAGTACTTACTGTTCACGCACTTTTACCCATCCCATTTTTTATTTACGTCGTCTCCATGTCTCCAAAGCAGGCTTCCAATGACTACATATCCATCTTGTAAATGACGATGATGGTAATTTAAGACTGCCTTAAAATGGCATTTCATTCCATCCCTTTTTTCTTTCCTTTCACAGTGAAATGAGATACTGAAAGGGGAAAGCAATATCCGCGAAATTGTCAGTCATCTACTCATCGATTCGATTCAATCCTCATGTATCTAGGGCCACCATACAACAAAAACACCACTACAAGAATTGTAGAGAAAGTATCCTTGTTTACAGCCATCATTATTACATCACCATCACCATCGTCATCACCATCATCATTTTCAATGTAAACCTTGTATAACAACAACAGTTTCCTCTGAGGTACTCACTCACAAAAGTGGAAATCAAAATAGTGCATAGCCAAAAAGCGAGAATTTGGGTGGCACCTTGAGAAGATTCCGAAATGCTTTCTGAACAGATACAATGCTCCGTGGTTTTATGAGAAGGCTCCTGATAAAGATTGCATTCCATCCACATAGCAAAAAAATTTAAGTTTCCATTTTGAGTGGTGGAGGAGGATCGAGGATCTCTTCTCTTATTCATCGCCTACGAAGTAGTCTGATCAAAAGCCTGCCATGTCATTTTCACTTACTCAAAGGGAATCCTGCTATGCATATCAATACATTTTTTCCGGTAGAGCACCTTTCCTTTCTTTCTCTTCCTCTTCCAGTACAGCCACCACCACCACCGCCGCCACTGCTTCTCTTTCTGATTGTGATTGCGAGTGAGAGTCTCCCTTCATTCGCTGATCTCAACGTTCTCCTGTCGGTTTTCTATGCGATACCATGCCATACTAGTGACGATGATAATGATAGTGGTACACATGTAAAGAATCCAGCTCAGACTTCATATCTCTGCCTTTTTTAGGGGGAAGTGGGGTATTGTGAGAGGAATGTGTTCGTGACAGAGTTTAGAAAGTCTAGACATTTTAGAGAAAATAAAGTAAATTGGATGATAGGATGATGGCATGGCGATAGTCATTCATGGTGATGATGATGGTGATCACCATCATCATCATCATGATATATAAAGGAAACGGCCTATTGCATTTTATCCCTTGAACAATAGCTTCTCGAGTCCTTGTATCCAAACCGAACTAACTCGCCGGTGTTGTGTTGTCGGAGTTGGTTAACGGTCTCCAAGATGAATGGAATGAGTGAGTAATGCGTAGGTAAATAATATTCTCCTCTCTCATCATTTTCTTCCCCTTTTCCTTCACCTTTTGTGATGATGTCTGATGTACAACCCATTCAATAGTGATATGAGATGGGATGGGATGCTTCACAAAAACTTACAAGACGGATGGACTGTTTGGTAGTGCCGTGCGGTTAGTTTTCATTCATTGGCTTGATTAGGAAGAAAATTGAAGAGAGCTGTCTTCCCCGTGACAGACTCTCTGACTCGTGTGGAAGAAGCTCGTGAAGAGAGGAAGGGGATATCAAAACCTTGATACATTAGAGAGTGATCGTCATTATCGTTATGATGAAACGGGGAACGACTAAACAAATCTGTGGTAGGCAAAATGGACAAAACATAAGATTAGAGACGAGAGTGAATCAAAACGAGAAAGTTGAATACTGTACCGGGCTGATGGGAGAAATGTGAATTCAATTGATAACATACTTTCAAGTTGACTGTTTGAAGGATCTATTTTCATATGCGCATATGATTTCTCGACTTTCCTGAAATCCTATCTGGTTCGTACTATTGGACTCCCATACTGGGACAAGTTGAACAATTTAAACTAAATATAACGCTAAAAGCATTCGGAAAGGTCATTGGGATGTTGCATTTATCTCATTTAGTTGATCCGTATACTGGCTCATTTTTGACTTTTACTTAAAGGTCTTAGACCAAAAGATCACAACGCATGATTTTAAAAACAGATCCCGGAAGCAGACTATGCAGCAGAGTGGAAGCATGCAGAAATATTGCATAAGCATAACCACAGTTAAATTCTCGCCTTTGAAAACGAAATTAGATCAGATTTCCGTCCTCAATGCCTGACCACTCTTCTCTGAGTTTTTTAATTCCAGGTCTAAATACTAAAGCGCTGAATTCAGGAGTCTCACTAGTAAAACTTTAATTGCTCACATGGGACATTACCAAGATTAGATATCCTTGAGCAACTAATAATTAATTCATCTATTCCCTGGTTCAAATTCACCGAAGTCTAATTCATTTTCTACTATTATTTAGGTCACTCTTTCAAATGGTGAATCAAGCGTTCATTTATCAACAATTTATTCTTTATTAAGCGATTGGCTCAAGTCCTGCTTATGTTCCTCCCCTTACATTATTTTTCCTAAGACACTTTCATCATTTCGAAGGAATGGATGGCATTGGTAAATCGTTTGAAATTTTACCATAATTGCTTATTTAGGCTCCTCCATGATGGAGAAATTCGTCAAACTTACTTAAAAGTGATAGTGCAAACCCATAAAACTCCACCAAACATTTCCAGTACTTTCCCCTGTCTTCCACGATGCAGGAAAAATTAGCTCACGCAGTCGTGATTCAATTGCCTCATCACATCGCATCAGAGTGAGGTTACTGTCATCAATCATTATCTCTGTTTGTTAACTGAACCGTTGCGCTGAGGGCATGAGTTGTTGTGTAAGATGATGATGATGATGATGATGATGATGATGTGTAGCAACTGCGATAAGCATCTAGCCTCCATGTATCGGGATAGGAGCGGTATTCCCCCTAAAAAAATTGTTCAATTTTCACTCTCTCCACTTCTCGTTATTTTCTCCACTCTGTGCGATAAAAGCGATTGTGTTTGAAAAAAAATCCTTGAAATTGAATGCATGATCCATCCACACTGGATTGTTCTATTGCTATTGGCATTGGCATGACGTATCATTCGCTCCACTGAGATATCTTCACTTGAATGGAAACAACGAAGCGAAAAGACTGTTTAATTATATGAAGCATGACTCGAAGCTCCGCATTACTATTCCAGTGTTTCAGTGAGCACTACAAACTACAAAGTGAGTACTTTCAGTTCAGTTTCAGTACTTCCAGTTTCAGTTGCGGATGAAATGAAGAGCCGATGAATTGGTCGGAGGTAGATGGAGGGATGGGAAGTGAATGAAATGAAATGAATGCAATCCATTATTACATTTCGGGTACACATGCAGCGTGTGCGAGTCTGTACATTCGAAGAATACATAAGCAGCACTCCACACTCCTCCACCGTAAATACATAAGTACATACATTGCACTGCCTCCCTACTGGCCATGAGGAATCCAGAGGCATTTTTTGGGGAAAGTGAGTGAAAGTCCTTCTTCTTCCGCCTCCTTCTCTTCTCTCTGGCATTTCATGGGAGCGAGCGAGCGGCATGAGCCTGAGATGGAGAGAATTGACAGAAAAAGGCATTTCCCAAATTCATTCCCTCCTTGTTCCCTTTAAGTACACAGCATTAAATACTACATATGCTCATTGAACCTTACAAAAGAGGATATGAGAAGAATGCGCTACACAAATGCAATGGAATGGCGACTGAATAGTAATACGCTGGAGAGAGAGGAAGAGAAGGAGAGGGAAAAAATCCTATTCAAAAGCTCGTCGCAACCTTTTCCTTCCTCATATTTTAAGCGTTTTTCATGTTCCATGCCTCCTTTTTTCTTCTCTGCGGCTCGGGCAAAGCCATCGTCTTACCCTCATGCTGTGGATGTGGTGGCTTGGCCTGCCATGACTTGGCTCAACTCAGTTTGTCTTGTCTCTCCCGAAAAAAATAAGTCGAGTCGAGATCTGCATTTTATTTTTTTGAATTGGTAGCTCTCATCTCGCGTAAGAGAAAATCTCCTTTATTTTTTCTCTCTGGATGTGAATGTGGATGACAGCGGAAATCGGTTTGTGCGTACTTTCACGCCAAGCCAAGTCATGATGATGATGTCGCAGTCATTGAGACTAAAAGTGTGCCGGTTCCAATAAACAATTTGATAATGTCATTATCGGAGGATTGGTGGGGTTGGGAGAGATTTAAGGCGATGTCGATCAAGTCGTTGATTGAGTCGTAGTCTTAGCCTTGTTTGAACCGTTGGCAGCAATTTATTTTCATTTATGAGGTCTGAAATCATTAGAAAAAGGAAAAATGGCACAGAGAATGCCTTGAATTCTGCGGAAATGCTGAGACCCCAATAATATGACGCATAGTAGTCCCGGAAGGACTAGTGTTCGTAATGTCATTTTCTCGTCGTGATTTTTTTGTGCCTTCCTCCTCCACCATTCTTCTTGCCAATTTCGAGTGGAGAAAATGATTGTTGGTAGTGAGGGCTCCACTCGAGCGATAATGATGATGGAAATGGATAGTCTTTTCATTAAATCGAGGGAAAAGCGAGTTGGTTCGTGGATGGATGGATGGATGATGTTGTTAGCGTTAGTTTGTGTATCCCTGGATGGAATGAGCTAGATGAGCGAGTGAGTGAGTGGGTGAGCTGCGTACGGAATCAAAATGTTATCTACGGATAGTCAACCTCATTATTACTCGGGGAAAATGAGTTTATGTAAAGAGAAAAAAACTAAATTGTGTTCGTTTATTCATTCACTCTCCCGCCCGCGCTCCTCATCCTTTTCTCCCGTTGATGAGAGTGGGAAAAAAAGAGAGCAGCAGAAGCGAGTAGGGACGATGGAAGCTCATGATGGAGCCTACTTCCCAACGACGTGCTTGATCATAGCTAATGAGAACGGAACTTGAGGATGACTCTTATCACCGTGCATAAAACGCGGATTAGAATAGTTTTTTTTTGTTGTTTGAAAATGGAGGAGAGGTGGCGTGAGAGCTGGAATTTTAGTTATGTATGAAGTGCGGGGATAGGAGAGAATCCTTTCCCCACGTAGGAGAAGAACAACAACTACATGATCCAATCCAATCCAACCTGATCTGATCTGACCATGGTGGTGGTGGTTGTTGTAGTGGTATTTACTCCAGATTCTGACAGAGAAACAGATTTCTGATGCAAACTAAAACTTGAAAATTAGATTTTCCCGGGATAGGGATGGAGTTGAAAACTGAGGGAGAATGATCGCCCTAAGTGGAGGCATATAATGACGTTGTAAAAGTCCTTGATAAAAAAATCGTTTGATTGGACTCGGGATGGGTGCAATATGATGGGAGAGTGGAGAATGAGAAGGGTCGTTCAATGATATCATATCATGATGATGATCCTTATAGTGAGCATGATAATAGTGGGGAGGGCTATCTCCATCCCATTCTTGGTAGTGGAGGATGGATCTTGATCTTAATATTTAAAAGGTGGATTATTATTACGCCATCGGAAAAAAATGTTTAGTGGAGATGAGAATGGGGATATGATGGGATGGGATGGGATCGAGCATTTTATTAACTAACACTTTCGAGAAAAGTTTTTAGAGTCGATCTTGTGCACCAGATAATTGCATTAATTCCACTAGAAAGTGATAAAAGCGACCGTATTGAGTGAGGAAGATGGCTGATAAAAAAGGACTCTCTAATGCTACGTGAGATTACGGACGATGATCATGTTTCAGCCAGAGCTAAAAGTCCGCTGATGGCACAAGCGAAGTTTTGTAAGTACGTGCTCTCCCAACTTTAAAGTGAAAAAAAGGACGGAGTAACAGTACTAGGAGCGATGCAGGTTTTGGGTTGTGACGGAAGCGGGAGCGTGACCATGCCTCTTGCACAGAGCACTACTACATGGATCGTTTTTACGTAATTTGATCAGAAACCTTGTTTCGTGAACAGAAATTACGGAGGAGTAGTTGTTGGAGCAAATTACTTACTTACTTTGCTGCACTATGTCGTGGGGTGGGGAGGTATTCATAAGCTTGAGGTGGGATGATGGATGGAAAAAATGTCTGTGTTC
>JAHZNH010002044.1:0-17029 GCA_027744355.1 Tyrannoseira gladiata | reverse complement strand
TTTTATGGGGACATTTATGCTTTGGAACGCTTCAGAATGAGACAGTCTCCCTTTTTTGGAATTTTCTCACACATATTTTACATTTATGGTTGCATATTTTGCACAGAGCGAGCTTAAATCTGCACCAAGAAGGTGGAAAAACTTAAAAGAAGCACACTTAAACTGATATTTTTAAATCTTAAATTCAATTATTTGTAAATAAAGTATTAACTTTTACCTCCGCACTACGCATTCCTCCTCTGGAGAATGGAGCAAGTCATTTCCAGATCCAAGAGTAGAGGCAGGAGTCGAAGTCAGTGCAACTCTCATGAGTGGAAGTGGGAGCATGAGCTGAAAACTGAATTGGCTTTGGCCTTTTATTTTTTCCGCTCAAATGAAAATGTTTTCTTGTTTGCTACTACAGTAGCTCGCTCGTTCGCTCACTCGAGCGAGAGAATTCGTCTGACCCGTGCCGTGCGGTGCTGTGGCATGGCAGCAGAAAATATTGCGAATGCTGCATTGCTGCAGCAGGCCAGCCAATGCGTGAGTGCGTGCTTACTTTAGGTACATACATCATCCAGAATAATGCTTAGTAATAATAATCATCAGATCTTTCCTCCAGAATTGGTCTTCTGAGATCATGAAAAAATACATATTCTCATATCATCCTCATTTCCGTCGTGTCGCATGAAGCATAAGCCAAGGGTAGTCTACTACTACACCACAACACAGCACACTCCCATTCACTCAAGACAAAAGCCATGTGAAATTGACTTTTACGGAGGAAATGCCACCACTTAAAATACAAAAAGACAGAAAGTAATTCCAAAGAAGTTAAATACATCCCCACTCCACTCCACGCCGACATTTCTCCATTGCACTTTTTTTATCGACATCCACGAGAGCGAGAGCATTGAAAAAGAATGAGAAGCTCGAATGTGAATGAATAACTTTTCCCATCCGGTCTCTTCTCCTCTCCCAGCTCCTTTTTTTCTTGTCTCCCTCCCAGACGATGGGGGGTTAGCTCCTCCAGAAAAGATCGGATCTGTAACTTGCGTTTGTTTCTCCACTCTGTCTCCTGTCGGCTTGAAAAATTATCCGGCTTTTATCATCAGCCACTTTACCGAGGATGTGTGAGCTTTCTCCTCAGGGCCTCCTTTTTTCTCCGCTTGAACTCACATGTATGGGAAAGTTTTGTGCATCACGGGATCTCAAAGGAGCATTCTAATGCTGTAGGTATATTTTTTCCGCTCTCCGTACTCCATACTCCATCCCACTCCCCGTGAATAATACGAATGTACTCAAGGAGGACATACATGCTTCTCCATCTCCACTCCACCACGAAAGAAACCCAAAACCGAAAAAAATGTATGTGATCATGATCACGATCACACACGCACCATTTCGAGCCTTTGAAGAAAACGCTACAACTCGCAACTTACAAATCGACGATCAATTGTAGTACTCGTAGTCATGCATGCCACTAGAAGAAGTTGAAGGAGCAGCAGCAAAACCTCATTCAATGTTCCTTGTGATGTGATGCGGTCCCCCACTCACATTTTTTAAATAAGACTTTGAGCCATGATCACAATCCAGAGAGATTTCCCTCCTCCGCATTTCAATCGCGGAGGGAAAATAGCACTTGTTTGCTCACGTGAAAAAGCTCCGCAATTTATCCCTTGAATAAATAACGCATTTGTTACTGTTAATGTCTATTTCAATGTTATTCCAGGGATCAACGCACCCAAATCAAGTTGAATTGAACCTTCCAAAAATTTTCTCATCTTTGGAAGGAAAATATTGGAATTTATAGATTTGAAGTGTTCCCATCATCCTGACATCGTGTGTCATACAAGAGATCATGGATGATGTGATGATCATCTTACTCTATGTAAATACACCGACTTTGTTGTAAGGAGAGCAGAAAGCTGAAGCTCAAACATGATCAAAAGATCACGATTGGGTATTTTTTTGCTTCTGAGCGTAACCAAACAGTTTCACCCGAACTAAGTCGCGACAGCTTCGTCTCTTCCGAGATCTGAGAACAAAGCAAATTAGATATGTACTTATTTTCGTTTCCAGAGTCGACTTAACTTTCCTCAGAATCGTAATTTTGATGTACGCACTAATGCACAAGGACAATGACATTCTCCTCCTCATCGGGGGCATTCACTCCAAGAGACAAATAGTAAGTATGAAATTGAAATTTCCCTTTATCAAGTTATAGTTATGAGAAGCTCTTGAAATCCAGACTCCAAAACATCAACGCCCACCAATAGCTGCAATGACTTGACTACTGCATTGCACCCGACATTCTATAAATTAGTGGATCCACAACCGAAAATCCAAAGACGAGTTATTACTTTCATGGAAAAAAGAAAGCTGCTACACATTATGGATCGCATCACATCATTTATTTCCAACACTGAAAGGGGATGGGGAACCAAGCTAATACCTAATTTATTACTTTCCGTGGCATATCCCAAAACTGCAATTACCACACAACACTACACACCACCGCACTGGCAATGCTCGTCTGCTCAGCTCACCGCTTATCAATTTGTATCTGTCAGGAAAACAAAAGGAGAATGTTATTTCCATCCGTAGATTATTTATTTTTTCCCATCGCCTCACTCCCGAACCAACTCCAATTCCAATGCCAATGCACTTTCCCCCCGAAAAGAATAACAGAAAAATACTAATATTACTTTTCATTGCTACATAAAAACTTCTACTGCAACACAAGTTGTTGTTGTGGTTTGGTAGTGGGGGCTCGTCACACCCAAAAAAATAATATATTTTTCGGGGACTTCTAATCGCATCACAGGTAATTAATATTGAGCGCAAGACAAATCTCCCGAATTCCTGTGGGACCGGGAGGAATTTCTTGCTTTTCATGCTCCACGCCGGAAAACAGCTATATCCTGATGGCATTATGGGGAATCAACATCCATTATTGGTAACATTCCCCTTCCCCCTTCTCTCTCACCCATCCCATTCCAAGAAAGCATCACTTGATCCGCGATCTGGTTTGACATACTAATTGTGTATTTCTGTCAATGCTTTCACCACACAGAGAAGATGAGATGACATCGAGAGGAGCATTTACTTATTTTTCCCATTCTAAGGAGAATGTATCGACTTTACGTATTCTTCTCGAGGAGAATTGAGCAGATCTTCCATTTATTCGAGTCAGGATCAGAAGCGAAAACATTTTTTTTTGTGCTGAAGCATCATCCATTTCCGTTCCGTTTACACGCATCATTATGCATTTTTGCTTAGGTTAGCTTTCGAGAAGAAGGATGAATGACTCTAACCGATTGTGATTAGGTTATAATGGCATGAATCAAAATATAGTAGCTTTGGAGCCGGATTCGAGTGCTTGTTTCGATAATCCAGGAAAAATGCTTTAGCTTTGGGTTTGGCTGACCATTTCGGGTACTGGGTCCTCAACGCATGCAAAAGTGCTACTACAATTGAGGGGACTTCGAAAGAATAGAATCTACTGGTCCTTCCTCCTTCTTTACAACAGTTTTTGCCTAGGTGGCTTTAGCATAAATCCGCTTGTCATACAGATAAAATATGAGGATTTCTCGCGTAAAATGGTCTCCTTTCCTGCTCCAACATTATTATTGGTCCGCTCGCTCCGGTCCCTTTTTTTGAGTGATATGCGGAAGGAAACAGGGAGAGGAATCATAAATTCCGTGGATGTTCTTTCTCTGCTTTGGGGCACTTTTCAAAATGGAGGAATGTACTATTGTGTCCGGTCGGTTGGGTGATATGATATGCACGTCACATGGAGGCGTCGATTTTTTTCAAAGGCTAAAAATAGCGAGAAAAATTCGGAGGAGAAGATGAAGGATGCGACTACAGTATGTCGACGACCCAACAGAACCAGACTGGATGGAGCAGAAGGGATGTGTTCTACATAAAAAGTAGATACATACAGTCATTCCTAGGCCGGATGACCAAGTCATGCCAAACTATAGGAGCATGAGCTAAGGAAAAGCCGGAATAATAGTAGTAGAATGGCTCAAAGGCCTGTTCCAGTTCCGCATGTGCCTACAAGTTGTGAATTAAGTTTTGAAAGCATCATCTATTTAAATGCGAGCGGGATGCATCTGTTCCGTTGGGGGGGAAAGCTTTGGAAGCCCAACCATTGAAAGACAAATCGGTGCTGTTGTAGCCCTAGCTGTAAACTCGAAAGTTGGCGGCAATAAATCATCCGATTTTTGCAAAAAAAAATCGTGTGAGGAGCAGCTACCACTACCACTATTCGGCTCACACACTCCAAGGGTGGATATTATGTAAAGTTATTCCCGATAATTTATGTGCTTCCCCTTCTGCGTCTGTCAGATATTTTGTTGAATAAAATGTTGTGCATTAAAAACATTCCTGGAGAGAGATAGGCCTGCCTCAGTGAATGGACCGGGAGGGATATATATAGTCCAACACCAACCAACTGATTGTGATTGTGAGGTCCTTTTCAAAACCATTCAGGGAGGCTGAATGGAGATGAACAGACGTGAGGATGTACGGAGGGGAGCACCTGAAGGCTATGAAAAGTCCCATAGAACCACCATCATCATTATTATCGTCATCATCATCATCCAAGCACCAGCGAGCCAGCCCGCATTGGAATATCCAGACAAGGTCCCGGGGAAAGCATGAAGGCATGTCACCACTCGCCATCCTTCCTGTCTCAAAAATTCGTGTAAGATTAAAACACGGCATTAATACAAATCAAGGGAAAGAAGGTCAGTAGTTCGCGCTGGCCGGAGAAATATGTGAAGTACTAATGCTCCCTCATTTACTTTCCCTGACAGTTGGAGTCAAGGCGGAGGCAGGCCAGGCCAGGCCAAACTCAACTCAAGTAAAGTCAGGCCAAGCTAGGCCAGACCAACGGTGTAATCGACGAGGACAACAACATTACACGAGATTACATGAAAAAAGTGAGATGTGTGGAGTACCTACCAGTACATAAGTAAATGTACATATATTTTCTCCCTTTCTCGGAAGATAAATCAGGTCCACCATCTGCCATTACATGCATTCATTCGTCCAAGAAGGCCGGAATAATTTTTTTCGGGGGATACTCCCACACCACTCCCGGCCGTCCTCTTGTAATGTAATATGGCATGTACTTACGTACATATCTATACTTGTTTATTTTCCACCAAAACCAAGACCAAGAAAATAGAAAATGTTGGTTTATTTTCTTGGGCGGATATCACGTACCATGATTACTGCCTCTTTCCTTGTAGGATCTGACCATGTACCATCGTGATCATCATGAGATGATTCCGGAGTTTTTTTTTGGTTGGTTGCTGGTTAGACACATCCAGGTCCAGATCCAGAGTGAAGGAGCCAGAGCCAGGGTAGTCTGTGTGTCTATCGAAATTATTCTTAGGCACTGGAACAAAAATTTTATTAATTTTTCTCTCGTCTGACGGGATGAGGATGAGACGGAGGAATCCGAAGTCGGAGACTCCAAGAAAGAAAATAGGATGTGCAAGTACCTAATACTATCAGGATGCCTCTTTTTTCTGGGGAAATGCAGACACGATTCGTTCACATGTAAGAAGATGATGATGATGACTAGAATAACGAGTACGGATTGCCGTTCTCTCAGCTCATTAAACATGCTCCTTTTGATCCGAACCGGATGCTTATGAGCAATCCAAATCATTAGCATCGAATCAAGTGGAGACAGAGAAAGTAAATAAGACACGGAGGAGATGATGATTCGCATTCATATTGATTCCAATCGTCATCATCATTATCATCCTTGCCTCACAATTACGGGGATCGGAAATGAAGGGCGAATGGGGCAATTCGATTCTGCCAAGTGGATATGGCATCTCCTTCTTTTCTTAGTTGATGTTCATCTTTAGTCTCAATCTCGATTCTCGTGAGTTGCTTCTTCTTCTACTTGTGCAATCTTTCACAAATTGCAGGGAAAATAAATCAAAGACAAGATAAATAAAAGTGGAACAACATCATGCAACGTCTACGTAGATCCGAACTTTTTTCCTGGATTCAGCAACGGCGAGGAGAAAGCATCGTTTCCATTGCAAAACAAGGTGGCCTTGGCACAAAAAAACTTATCGCTAGTCGTGCACGAAAAACACGGGTTGGTTGTTAGTAATCGTCATTAGTCATGACTTTCCGTGATTCCTTCCATTGCCCCATCAACATCTCAAATCAAAACTGCCACGTGATCTCAATCTCAAATAGAATGGGGCGATGAATGAATCAGTTTGAGAAAAACAAGAAGTTCCAAGTTCACAATAAAAGAAGCAACCAAACTGCACTGGGAAAATCTGGCCCATTCTACTTGGAAAGTTTATTTCGCGAATGAGTAAACCCGACATCTCTCGACTTAAATGATGAGTTTTTTAGCAGTTCGAATGTTATTGCCACTACTACCACTTGGCCTTCGTGTCCCCCTTTTATGCTGGGGTAACCACAGTATTTACATGAGGATGATGTTGATGGTCAAAAGAAAATTATTTCTAAATGACATGCAATTTTCCAAAGATACACATCTCATTTAAGCTGTTTATGCGAGGAGGGGGAAATGCTACCCCGGTTTTTCTGGTACGATTATAATTATAAGAAATGAGAAAGTTGGTGGAGAGAGAAGGTTCATATGGTTTGGCTTGGCTTCCTGGGATTGTATACAGCAGTTTCGCCAGAGGAACCACATCACATTATTCCGGTATGGTACACAGTAATAGCCCCAAGATTCGAGATAATGACGCTTGATGATGACGATGATGCTATGTCGTTCGCTGACATTTAAGATTGAGTACGTAGTCAGTCAAAGGGAGAATGAGTGTTTTCGTCCAGTGTGCACTCAAGTATGCCAAATCTAGTAGTACCAGAACCAACAGCGGTAGCTAAGCTAGTACCATAGTCGGTCGCCAAAAGGGAAGGAAGAATTGTGAGCCAGTGCCAGAGCCAGTGGTAGTCCTCGCGATCCTTAATACGAATCGAAAATCCACTATCCCCATTACTACTCCCTTATATCCAGGAAAGGTACAAAAAAAATACCAGAGCTCAGCTAAAAAGGAAGGATAATATGGTTGGTCGGTCAGTGAGGAAGAAAAAAAAGAAGAAAATTTGAAACGAGTTGAAGTTGAGTTGAGTAGAAATGATGATGAGGACGGATCGCCTTAGACTCCCTTTCCCCCATTCTTTGACTGACTGATGGTTCCGTCATGCAAGGGAAAAACGCTAATGCCCCGTGCCCTATGTATGTATGTACTTATGTTTGGCATAGGTGCGCGGCCATTTACACTGGAGGAGAACGACTACTACCCCCGGCTCGTTTCGCTGATTTTGATGAGGATGATGATGATGATGAGAATGAAAATGGTGGCGGATGAAGCGTATCCGGCAACGGGAGAAGAAAAAAAATAGCCATAGGCCGCGCTCTAACCAACCGTGCCATGCGTTCCATGATGTTGTTCGCGACGGTGGTCATGGAATGATGATGATCATCATCATGATCATGATGATTTCGTGTTCCTTCAAAAACCCCTCCTCGACCGCAAATTTCTTATATGAGTTATACAAAGAAAATAGGTGGATTGGACTGGACCCGACCGGGATTATTATTTTCCCTGAAAAAAACTATTTCCAGGAAGTGGAAGGGGAAAAAGTCGTAAAATGTCTGGTGGTTCTTTTCTCCAGGTCTCCAGTAATAATAATGAAAGGTGGACGATGGATGACCGAATCAGGCAGGCAGGAAGGATAATACATACCTCTTTCCTAAATCCATCCATTCACTCACTCATTTTCATGTGGCCCGACTACTACGGACCGGGCGATGCGAACGAAAAACCCATTTACGGGAGTTATTGGGTCGGCCCAAACTTCAGAAAAAAAGGAGAGGAAATGAGGCATTGCGACTCATTTCCTATAGATCTCTTTCTCTCCGCTTGTATTTTTTCCCTTCATCATAATGACAACGATGACGATCTCTGCTCCTGTTCCCCTCAGAACTTAATACGTATTTATGTACATCCGAAATCTACCACGGTAAAGTAAACAAAGG
The DNA here is from genome assembly GCA_027744355.1 of Tyrannoseira gladiata. NCBI lineage: Eukaryota > Metazoa > Arthropoda > Collembola > Entomobryomorpha > Entomobryidae > Tyrannoseira > Tyrannoseira gladiata. Next base: position 8,988 of record JAHZNH010002044.1, on the reverse strand, counting down.
AGGTCTACCTAACGAGATATGAAATTAATCAGTTTACTTATCAAAGGAGTAAGTACGGATAAGTAAATATGTATTTTTTCCTATGGAGGTAGATCCACTATTCCAGATATCCCGAAGTCTTGTTCGTACACAGGAATCGGCAAGCATTTTACTCCTCGGAAAAGACATTAGCACAGTCTACTTCTCCCACTCCGCATTTTCTTTGATAAATCCCAATCAGAATCCGGAATGGCGAAATCTAAATGATAATTTTCCGTCGCGAGCGAAATGGGTTTTCCTCGAATCCCACAAAGACCATGAGAGCGAGTGAGTGAGTGAGTAAGCGCATGAGCTCATGACTATTTAACCGATGCGTACATGAAAAGCACTTACGCCCTTTCCAAGGGTATATATAAATACACACTTAAGTAAGCAACTACACAAGTATTTATTTCCACCTAAGGTCTTGTTATTGGTTGGCCTACTGGTGAAACGGAAATGAGAAGTTTGCCTGGCCTGTGTCGAATGAGTCTCTTCCCTTAATGGGGAAATTGGAGAGAACAATAATGGAAGACATTCCTCTCCAAAATTTCCAGTCCTCTTCTTTTGCTCATCCCTTGCAGTGAAAAACTGGAGTGGTAATGAGAACTGTCAGTTATTGCCCCATGAGCAGGAAAAGTCAAAAGGGAGACTCAGTCATGTTGTTTGTGCGAGGTACATATATATTCTCGTGTGCCACTCTCGTAGCTTTCGTTGATGTTTTTCCACAGCATAGCTGGAAGGCTAGGCTGTGCTAGTAGTTAGTAGGCTTCTGCTAAACAAGATCTCATTGAAATCTGAGGAAAAGTACTTGTGTGTGAGCGAGTGTTGATGACTCTCATCTAAGCGGAAGATCCCTCTTCAGCCCAGTCAGATCAATCCTTTTATTTCTGCTCGGGCTTGCAATGTAATGCAATGATGCTCTTACCGTAGTAGATCCGGATCTCGACTCCGACTCTGATTCTCTGGTAGAAGTAGGGCAATTTCAGAAGTGCTTCTTAATTACGCGCTTCTTTTTTTTACACCGAGCTTCCAATTCCACCACCAAGCTCCAGCTCCAGACACACACACACAGCTCGTCAGAGCATTATAAACCAAACCACCAACACCAACACCGCATTTAATATTACATGAAATGAATGAATGAACGAATGTGTGCCAGTGCCACTGCCTGGTACTCCTAATGCCACCAACAATTTCAACCCTTCCCATTCCTCCTGCCTCCGAACTGATAACACCACTGAAATTGATGTGAGTGAACTGGAGGGAAGTGACTGGGGAGAAATGTGTTTTTTACAACATTTAAGTATTTCCACCACGTTAAGGCGTTTATATGGGCTTTATATTGCGAAAAAATAAATGCTTATATTTGCTTCCTCCTCTGCAGTTATCTCCTCTAATTTACGATATAGAATAGGAAATTATTGTGTTACGCCTATCACTCCACTCCACACTCACCGCACCATCATCAGGCCCGGCCACTGAGGCGAAAATCTCTAAGCGCCTTCTTGGAGTAATCAAGAGAAAAACAAAATGAAACATTTTCGTTAAAATTGTATGACAGCAAATACCTAGCAGTTCTACAGGGATGTGGAATTATATATAGTCATCATATACTATCGTCCTCCTCGTGCATTTTATGTTCTTCACTCCCTCCACTTTAATCTTAATGGTCGGTCAGTGGTGGTGTGGCATGGCATGGCATGGCATGGTGTGGTGTGGTTTTTGCCGGCACTGTGAGAAAGAGAAAATTGCGGAGGAAAATGCAAGACCGAGTCCATTCCATTTCCTCTTGAAATCGTTTGAGCAAGACGCATTCGTAAACAGACATGAAATATAAAAGAGAGTAAAAAACCTAACATACTTATTCTGGAGTCTCCCCGCGGCTTCCTCAATACATCTGCACAAGACCTGATTTAGATTTACTGATTATAGCGGAAAATTTTCAGGAAATGGAATTCCACTCCCTTCTTTATAGAGGTAAATGGGCCACGAATAAAATTGTAAATTTCACAAGTAGTCCACAGAGATTCAGACAGCGTGAGCGGGATCGAGTGTGTTCGTGTGTGCTTTTGTGTATGTGTGCGGGAGACAAACGAGATTTTTTTAAGCTAAAATGGCTTCCGCAAAATGGCGTAAAAACGTACTCCTATTTCATGGGGAAAAGCACCACACATCCTGTTTTTGATTTCGACCCTGATTCAGTATCAGGGAGCGTCAGGGCAGTAAATTTTGAAATTTTCACCAGGCCCCTGATCTATGCCCCTGTGCACTGCTTTCGGCTTCAGATTGTTTAAGTGATGTAATGTCCTAGGAGGAGGTAAATGACGCATACCGGACGAGTGTCCTTTATAGCTTCCTCGAAAACAATGCACGTGTTCCCTGAACCCAAGCATGCATACCGGGCTCACGCTTCATACTGCACCTCGGTATTTTTTCATGTGTGCCGAAAAAAAGCCAATTCATGATCGAGTGCGGCGGATGTACCACGTTCAACAACTAAACAACAACAACACTCACGACACGATTCAATCTCTCCTGGGAAAGGTGAAGGGATTTAGTGATTCCCTCTATGAAAAATTGTAAAACTGAATTGGAATCACAATGCACTATAAAAGTAAATTTGAGGTAAGCATTATTTTATTTCCCAGATTTAAAAAGTAATTTTCATATTGTATGTATGTATTTGTGTATCTGCATGGCCCACTCGTTCACTCGCTCTTGTGTCTTGTCTCCCCGTTCACGTACAACACAAGCCCTGTAATATGTCTGTGAATGGCAAGTGAAATGGAGCGAAGACGTCCGTGACTAAGATGGATTGGAAAAGGAGAGCCCTTCTCGCCCTTTTCACTCTTCCCAAATAAATCCAATTCACAAAAGGTCCGTTTCCAACACACACTGGGAGGAAAAAATAGGGAGGAATTCATGCGCCCCAGAAACATTGCTCAAATATAAGCAAGTAAAAATGCTCCTCCATACATAATCACCACTATATACTTTTTTCTCATAGGGATGCTGAGATCGTGATGGTGGTGGTGGCTGTGTAAGTGATGTAATAGTGTCATGTGTTTCTTCCTCACAGCAAAAAAATATGTAGCGATCGGTCCAGCTCTTGCTGCGATCGCCAAACAAATAAATTTTATACGGTGAATTCTGATTTTTAAAAGCACACTATTTAGTCCAAATGAATTATATATGTACTCCACTCCACTTTTATGAGATGTGCACTTGGTCCAGGGCAAATCCAAATCACGAAGGGACCTTCTGCCTCGGCATGCCACATGGAGCTCGATCATGTTCCATGTACTATTCCTATTGCATAACGATTATGATTACGCTGGAAAGAAATGGTATTTTTTCCCAGTGAGTCCCCTCACCCTCGCCCTCCTTCTCGGGATCATTATTACCGTCCACAAACTATTACCACCACCAACACACCACTTCAATTTATAACTTATCACTTGCATCATCATCATCATTACAGCATTATTATTCCGAAAGCTTTTAGATAAGTGATTGTGTTATTTGGGCGATTCATGATTCATGCCATCCATCCTCATATTTTTCCCTGGAGTCCTCGTCCTCCTCCTCTCCATTGTCACGGACAAAAATTGTTGGGATAACTAACTAGTAACTCTGTGAGCAATCTTAGTATCATCATCTCCCTTCCTTAAACAGACCACAATCATTACTATCCTCCACCACCACTTCTGCATACTTTCAAAAAACTTTGAATAAAAATACTTGAGAAAACGACCCACACCGAGATACGTATCGCGCGATATCATTATAATGTGATTATATTCACAAATTTTTCCCCCGTATCATTATCAGCTCTCCGGTAGTAGTAAAAACTGGAAGGAAATAAAAAAATATATAGATGCACTTGAGCACTGGAGGCACTCATTCCTTTCACGTGGAGATATGGACTGGAGATATGCTCCGCGAGCAAATAAAATGAGGTATGGAGATATGCCCAAACTCCCTTTTTATTATGATTACTACACTGATTCCAGCAATAATATAATTCTCTTGGTTTTTATGGCCCCTAAAGTGCACGCATTCCTTCCCCTTGCACTCTCTCCAAAAAAATAAATATTTTTTTTTCCTTTGACGTTCGAATGTCAAAGCGAAGTGAAGTCTAGTCAGAAAAGAAACTAACTACTAACCACATTTTTTTCCGCTACCCCCACCACCACCGTCCCCAATTTAATTCAAGATGTAGTTTTTCCGTGGCACACTAGTAGCCAACAGGCCCACTTGAAAAGTAGAGAGTGAAGCGAAGTTTTGTAGCTGATGTAAATGATATAACCTTATTATATTATTATTACATTTTTTTGGCTATATCAATGTTTATAATCAACTGAGGACAATATTTCCTGGACAAGTCGAGTTGAATCGAGTCTAGTCAAGTCAACTCAACTCATCTCATTTCCATCAAGAAGGGGACGGGGAGAAAATATGTGGGATTCCATCCATCACAACAACACAAAACAGAGAATGGAAGATGGAGACGACTACTATGCCACTTGAAACTCCTGGAGTTTCAGTTCATTAAGGAGGAAAATGAGAAGTGGTTGTTTGGATCCGTGTGGCGGTTATAGTAGAAGTGAGGTTGGAGTAAAGGGATGATATTTTTCCCTCCTCTTGCTCGTTCACCATTCATTAAAATGAGATGGGACTAGGGCGAAAAGGATTTTTTTTTCTGAATGAATGAATGAATGAGCCACTCCACAAGAAGAAGAAGAATCAGAATGAGGAGTTGATTTTGAAGGAGTGTGGGATTGTGAGGTGATGTGAGGCAGCAGCAGGACTTACTTAAAAAAGGCGAGTGGAAGTTGAAGGAATCAGTGGATTCAATCCTCCTGTCTTCTACTGCTCAAAGTTGGCTGGAAGAGCATTTAAGTAAAATCTTGAGAGGGCATCTTAACAAAAAGTTCCTCCGATTTGTGAGGATGATAAGGGCCACATAAAAAAGGAGAACAAGGCTGCGAAATTGTCATTGATTAAGGAGGATCACATTTCATGAAATAACCATTTTTCACCTAATCACGTCACTAAACAAAGTGTGACGTGGATTAATACGGGAGTACATAGTTTTGGAATCTGGAATGCAGAGCAATGGAGATGGAAGTGAGGAGTTGAGTGAGTGAGTGAAAGGATGAGATACGGAGGAGATACCAACCAGAAGTAAGCACTACTTGCCTAGAATATTGTTATGGCAATAGAGATCTTCCAGGAGAGACAATGAAAATGAGGAAAGGGTTCTATTTAGTTCCATCTCATCAACTTTGGATATTTTTGGAGTGAGCGAGAAATCGCAATCATCACATCACTACCGGAGACCGGAGTGCTCCCTCCACCATCCACCTCGTAAAATTCTAGGTCTGACGGACGATGAATCAAGATATTCATCAGAAAATATTGTGTTGATGATGGGATGGGATGAGATGGATCATGCGTTAATGGAAATGTTCCAGCCCGGGATGGAGAATGAGGGTACCTAGTTCCATCACGCACTGTAGAGTCCCTCCACTGCAGTGCAGTAGAGATGAGAGGGGTTTTTAATGTGACCCATGCCTGTCCCTCCAGTATCAAAGGAGTAATAATAAGCAACGGTAACGGCAATTATTATTTTCATTTTGAGTTTCGCAATCTCATCTGATGAAACGAAGAAAACAAGGAGAGGAGCATTTTCATGTGTGATCATGATCATTGTTGCATATCGCTCATATGTACTCGTACTCATACTCACTTTAATACTTCATCAGTCTCCAAGGTAGTTCATAGATTACTGGAGAATCGTGCTCTTGCTCTTCCCCATCCCTATTTCATTTATCACACTTTATTTCCAGGATCTGGGTGTTCTCCATGAGAACAGAGTGAGTGGAGTTAGTAGAAGAGAGAAACTCATTTACTTGTCTATCGACAACTGTTTCGAAGGAAATTGAAAATGAAATTGACTGTTCCCCTCCCCACTCTGGCTCACATTCATTCGGTAGTTGGGGAAACCTGGGAAAAAAATAGGTGACGGTGTTTTTGTTGTTATGCCATGTTTTTGTGAAGACGTGGCTTCTCCGTAATAATTTTTCTCCCTCCACCGGGCATGATTATATGAATTATTAGTGAATACTACTGAATAGTTTGTCCCTTAGCAACGAAATAAACAAAGTAAGTACTTAAGTGAGTAAGTATCAGTGACGGTGTGTGGCCTGGCCCGAAATGTGTTCTTTTTTCTGGGGTATGATGATATATGACTAATAGCCACACATCCACACAGAGAATTAAGTTAAAACAATTCCGGGGATAATTGTCCTCCAGCCATTCTGAGAGTACCTACATATTTTTCGCAGCCGTCAAACTGCCCACTCCTCAAGACAAGGGTTAACTTGGAAACTAAATTAGTTGTGAGCAGAGAGGGGAAAAATCTACTTACCCTCTGCGATCGTGGTGGCCGCCGTTTTGCACCACCACATAATCATGGCGATCCTCATATCATCCATTCCAAAACTTCGGAAGTAAAAGAAAAAAAACTAAAAGTAGTAGTAATGATGATAATAGTACTACTAACTAATATGCCTAGAGATCTCCTCCAGAAATACTTTGTTAGTTCGTTCGATATTACTTTACTTGCTTATGTGCGGGGGAAACGTTTTTTTGCCTGGAAAACTCTTTTCCCTCTTTCGCTCCCAGATGTTCACTAACGTTTTTGCGGTTGCATTGTTACTTCATCCTGTTAGGTATCGTATGGGCTCACTCTCACTCCAGTGAGGCGTCCAGTCCAACTCCAACTCTAACCATCCAATCCTCTTTTTTTCTCCTCCTAATGTCAGTAGCAGTATCAGTAGCAACGTACTGATTCCATGTTTTTTATACACATGTGTGCCGCTCAAAAACCCTTAATCTCATTAGATCGAGGAGGCTTAATGAAAAGTTGGAGAAGATGTGAAAAAAAGTTGATTGTGAGCCGGCTCAAAATCAGTGGAATCCTTTTGATTTTTATTCACAACTTTTTTTCGATAAGCTTCTTTTATCTATGCTTTGATGACTTTGCAGTTTGAGTGAAAAGAGTGAAATAAAAAAAAGCCGAGGGAATATAAGAGCTGCTCCAGTGAGATACTCAGTCCAAACTCCAAAGTATTTCTTTTTCTCCAGTCACTGCTATATACCGCCATCCCAATCATATTATCAATTTCTGGTCTCATTTGACAGGCAATTTGCTACTGGGCTCAGTACATAATTAAGTGAAACAAGTGATCAAGTAATTTTAATAATGCGCTAAATTAATGAGCCCACGTCATATTTGTGCGTCGCTCCAGGTTGCATCGACATGAGTGCACTCTTTCCTCCAGTGCGTGTCGAAATGTTTATGACGTGCAGCGAGCAAGAGCAAGCTGTGAACAATGTAATGAGCTGAGCTGACTAGTCTTTTGCATCACACAATAGCACCACACCTCACACTCGCAGCTTCCCACACTCCTGGAGAAAATGACGTCGTTAATGCACGGAGCACAGCTGGACTGCCACTGGACATGCAATCAAGTCCAAGTCCACAACCGAGTCATTTAATGGGAGGGAGCGCCTACGCATAATTAATTGAGATGCAGAGGAGGATGAAGTAAACATCATCACAACATCCAGCGGACCGTGAGTGAGCTCCGCAAACTTCTGGAATTAGTATTATTTTTCAACTCCTATCAAGTCATTTGAGGTTCCAGCTTCAGCAAAGATCCCCTAACGACACCAAATCACCCAGGAGCCAGCTTACATATATTTACTCCTTCGCTTCGCACGTTCCATTCCCTTTCAATTTTCCAGAGAGGAGAAAGATACGAAACAAAACAATAGGAATTGGAGTTGTTGGACTGGACTGGAAATTACGGAAAATTTCTAATAAAGTGACCCACTCACTCCACGCCTCTTTTCATGCTTCCTCATAAAACCATTGTCCAGCTGTGTTTTTCTCTCTCAATACATTTCACTTTCGTTTTAATTTTTCCTTCTTCATCCTCATCCTCCTCCTGTCGAAATGCCACTTTCAGCTCCAGCTTTTTTCCATTATAGAAACAATAATAATGAGGCACTTCCCCCATCATCATCATGGTCATCATGAACTATGAACGTAAATCGAAGTTGAAATGAATGGGCGAAAAAAATATCAGACAAAAGGTCACTCCGTTCACGGTTAATAGAAAATCATCAGCATCGTCATCATCATCACCATACCATCCTTATCAACTTCATCAGAGCATGGAACGAAAAAAAAAATTATTACTTTTTTTATGTCCATTACCATTTAATTCGAAACACAAGCTTCATTATTAGAATGAGAAGTGTTTTTTTGTTGATGGGAATGAAAAAAGGATGGATTGGACCTGATCTGCTGAAGTTCGGATTTATGAACAGGAATTCAAAACAAAAAGGTAAATCCAGAACAAAAGATTGATGGAACGCCCGGAACGCATTGACTAAATGTAAGCCTCTTTTTTGTTTTTTAATACTCCCAAAAAATTCTCCACGCTTCAGTTTTGTTCAATAGCAAAATGTTTCAAATGCTTCTATTCAATTATTTTTATCAGTTCAGTTCCCTTACTGGAAGATTCATGACTTGTGCAATAGGAATATGGTGAGCTCTTCGTAAATATTGGTGGTCCTTAAAAGGACCGTTGGTTGCAGTGGATTGGTTAAAGTCGGTGGACAGGCCTAGTCATAAAATTACGATAGAGTTTAAGTCAAATCTCAAGTCAGCAAAAAAGCAAAACTTTAATTCAGTAAAGAAACTGATGAACGAAAGATGTTGAAGCAAAGACCGCTCAAACAGAAATGGCGGGCTTCTTTGTCCAACTAAGCTTATAAATGGAGGGAACGGGTTGAGTTGAAGAGTAGAGCAGCAAAAGCGAAGAGCAAAGCAGAGGAAAGAAAGCAGCAGCTAAAAAAGTTCAAAGTTCAACATACGGATGACTACAACTC
>JAHZNH010002043.1:0-39651 GCA_027744355.1 Tyrannoseira gladiata | reverse complement strand
ATGACCACATGAACCTGAAATCACAAATTGCTCTGCATGAATGAATATGAATAATCACAAGGGAAAAAAGGTTGCATCATAAAAAAATCTCGTGGATGATTGTTCAGTGCACTCTTTGTTCGGCTGCTTGTCCGACTCGACGCGTCAGCTAGTCGGTACTAGATTGAGCGGAGCAGTTGTCATGATTACTTTGATTAGTGCAAAGATGACATAATGAATCAACCATTTTTTATCAGGATCGTCGATCACCATCGGCCACAAGCAAGCAAAAAATTGTGCAATCTAGTGCCATCTATGATGAAGGTAAATACATATATGCTTTAACAATTGTCATGGACACAGTTGGACTTTTGGGTTTGGATGAGTTTTCTGAAACCTTTGTTTTACATGAGTCATCTTTAGATCTATGTATTTATGTATGTCTTTCCACGGAAAATTCCACTCTTGTTTTGTCTCAAGTTTTAAATGGAGATGATTGCAAGCTTCTTCAACTTTCGTCAAATTAGTCTAAAATGCATGTTTAGGTGGAACAAAAAATGGTAAAATTGTATTTATATAATTTCTCATCAAGACAGTTCGAATTTTCCAAAGCAATAAGATTTTATTCCTAACCTAGATTAAGTGTCTGTGAAAATTGATTGGATCCGATTCTGCATTGTAGTCAATCCATTATTTATGGTTCAATTCTGCGAAAGAAAAATTATATGCAGCTCACAATAGATGTTATTCTGAGAATGAATGTAACAATGATGTGGTTTAACCATGCCATCGGAACAAGCGCGTAATATTCTGCAAAAGACACAAGAGTTCATTGATATTAGCCAATCGATTCATCATCATGAGGTCGTTATTTTTCACTTTGGTAACGGCGTACATAAGCGTTTCTCTAACGAATGGGCAGGATCCACCCGCTGGAGAAGCTTCCGGAGGCGGCGAGGCAGCCGCACAGGATATAGGAGAAGCAGCGGTAACGTCGGTTCTTCCCGGTAATTTGGTTTAGTTTGGATTGAATTGAATCATTTAAAATTTTTCGAATCAATATTTACCTGACAAATCCCTTTTCTATTTAGATGTCACCGAGGACAAGGAAGTGATATGCACCGCAGTGAAAACGGCAGAGGCCGAGATGAAAGTCGATGTTTCCGGGCCAATGGACTACGATGACATTCTCAAGCTCATCGTTTGGAATTCCAAATACAAGCTACGGACTGGGACGAAACAATTCTTCGAATTTGCCCCTGAAGTGAAGTGGAAGTATGAAGTGGTGGACAGGTTGATCAGAATGTTTACGACAAGTTGTCCTGGGGAATTTGTGCCCGCAGATTTTCTTTACGTGACGAGGCACTTCTTTATGTTCTATATGAACTCTCTAAACGCCTCTGAGGATCATCTCCAGGCTTGGCAGCCCTTCCTATACGTCCTGGATACATGTCAAGCGACTAACTCGAAATTCGATGTGCAGACAAAAGGCTTCACTGTAAGCCATGGCAGGCATTTGATTTGAAAGATTATGCAAAAGTTATCAAATTTTTATTTACGTATCTGTAATTAAATATGAAAAATTTTCTCCAGATCTCCGGCATAAACGTGAAGACGAAGAGCGGAGAGGATACTAGTATCCCAATTTTGCCACCAGCAGAACTTGCCGACGCATATCCAAACATAGATATCATTGTGGACACGATCTGGTGGTTGTTCTCCTTCAGTTTCGGGAACTGTTTCTGGATTCCTGACCAACCTACTGTTTATGCGTCCCGGTACAAAAGGCTCTTCTACCTGGACTTCCTGAACGACATAAAAGAGCGATGGTAACGTAACAAACCAGTTGGCCATATAAATTGCATTGTGGTGCACTTGACAGCAGATTTTAGTTAAAATAGCCATGGTAATAATTTAAAAAATTCTCTTCGATCAGGTTGGATGTCGGACCGATGGTGGATTTTGGAGTTATCTATGGCGACTTTTACCTATCCCTGATATTGAGGAACATTCGCTCGTGCGTTACAGCCGCGTACATCAAAAATGGAATAGTGGATCGGCAACTGGTACGCTCGGTGATGGTAGCCAACCAGGAACTCGGGATGGAATGGCGGCTCAACAGAAAGACTGGCAATACACTATGATAGATTGAATGACAAATGCAAAATAAAATTATGATGCGAATCAACACATTAAAAAATTAAGTTGGAAAGGTTTTTATCTTTATTTCGAGAAACATTTTTGATCATGTTTTACATACTCTTCTATCTATCAACAACATTCATTTCAAAGGAATCAGAATTTTGTTAGACAATCATCAATTGTTGCCTACAATCAATCAGCATCACCTACAATTTTGAATTTTAAACAACTATACTTTATTCCTAGTACATTATTATTATTATTCCGATAATGGGTTGACAATTTCTTTTATGCGCAGTTGCGTGCTACATTAAGGTCAATCGTTAAAAAAATTAGTATGGCATTTGAGATTCCAAAAAAAAACAATGTTCTCAATCTTATCATTTCGTCATCAATCTATAAAAGTGGGTTAGATTTTTTAGTAGCTTCATAGTCAGAAATTTAGTAATTTTTCCTTATTGACTAGGGTCAAGGCACCAAATAAGGTTCTCTGTTCTACGTTAGATCTTTAATTACAACATACAAAAATCCTAGTTTCCTTAAAAGCTAATTAATGTTAGTACAAAAAGCCGGAAGTTGATATCAGTACATAGGGCGTAGATTAAGCAATAGTAGATTTTAATTCTCCACATTTGGGGAAATCTCCACAGCTATTGATTGAAATCGCTATCCTATTTATTTTGCTTCAGAAAAAGGCTGGGAAAATTGAAAAAGGGAAATTCCATTCGACTGACCTGAGCTTAAGGGAATAACTGGATATTTCAATGAGGTATACATTAGCAAAGCCTAACAGTGAATAAGTTAAGTAATGGAGTTGAAAAACATTATTTCAAATCTAGTTTTTTAACATATAGGTCTAATAATTAAAAAACACTGACCGTTAAAGTAAGTAGCATGCAATCAGTAGTCTTTATACCTCCTTAACAGCACTACATTTATATTCGTATAGATAGATCAATCATCCTGGTGATCCTAGTTTGATGGGCATAAATTCTTCTTAATTCGATTCTTAATAGCCTTATAGACTTCTAGATTGTAATTACATTTCAATGTCAACCATCGAATGGCATTGCATCTGTGAAATGTAAGCGGCTTAGCATACATTGCAGAAACAATCATTCGACTTTTTAAGTAGAATTCAAGGCGCATTCAGAATGGCCATCCGTTGCATTTCTTCAAGTGATATTGCATAACTGCACATAAGGCTTTTGTAAAGTCTAGGATTAATTTCAATTGATAAATAGATAGCATCATAAATACTTCATGAGCTTGATTAACGTCAGAGCATTTGATGACATTTAATGATTACAGTAACCCATTAATTAAACTGATCTGAATGCTTCATACAATAACAAGTACAGTAATGTATTTAAAAAAAGTTTAAATAGGTAAAAAAATGCATGTAGAGCTGAACTAGAAATTACAAGGGAGATGCACAAAAGGCAAGGTGGGAATCAACAAGGAGGAACATTTTGTATAATCGGGAGAGCTGATATTTTTAACAAGGTATTTCGCATACTTCTAGTGATACAATAGTTGATTATGACAGTCTTGATTTTTTACAGAAACTAAAAAAGAATGTAATCCCTAGGTTGCCTCTTCAAGATAAGCTCCCACAGCTGTCAGTCGATTAATTCCTAAAAAGTCTAATCACTCATTCCATTAAAGTAGATATTTAGGTTCAGTTCATGAATCAGAGAGATGTATATTTATCAGGTTAGTAATCAATTTAAGGAGGACGAATCCTTCAAAAAAGAATCAATTTTCCATAATTTCTTTTTTGGAAAAGTATTCAAGTGGAGAGAGCAGAATTACAACAGTTTTTCATGGCTTAACTCAAAGAACACAACACATAGAGTAGCAAGGTATGTAGTTTCAGTAACAGTATTTAAGTAGGAATTTTCCAGCTTACACTAAACAATGTTGGATAAATAAAGCCTTAAAGAGCAGCGGCGACGGTGATCTTCCTTTGATTGATGACGAAGTTACCAAGACTGACTTGAAAATTACAACAACAAAAGCTTATCTACTCAATCTAGCGGTTTCTTTCCATAATTAACACTGATGAATTTAAATCATGTTAAAGCTTCTTAATATCGTAAGCTAATAATCATAATAGTGTTCAACTTAAAATCATTATAATAATTGTCCTGTATTCACAGCGGAGAAAATTAGGCGTTTGGACTTGTCTGACACCAAATCATAAAGGTTAAGTTACTGATTCCAAAATCAACATATAAATGATTACAAAGTTAATTCTTAATACATTCACCGATTTAATTTTATTCAAAGGACCACTGCCTTAATCACTAACATAAAGTAAGTATTATATAAATTTTTTTAACAGGACTGCTCCTATGATAGAACTCTCATGACTATGGTTAACTTGTCGCTCTTGCACACGAAAAAATTGCTGATGATATAAAAAAATTGGCTGGCAGCAACTGCCACCATCGCATCTGCGATCCATGAATTTATATATTATAGTTTGTGCGTGGAAAATTTTCTCCATAAATAGCTCATGAAAAATGGCATTTTTCAATCTTAACAATAAATAAGTGATACACAATTTTCCTATTTCTATTTTCCCTATATCGTATTCCTAATATTGCATTGCATTGTCGTGATATCCAACTAGCTCTTGTACAGATGAGTCGTTTTAAATAAAATTTTACAAATCTGATTCGATCTAATTTTCCGGGCATTAGACATAATAGAACTACTCCATCATCATTTACATGGAGCTACCCTATGTCCTTACTTATGTACTCCTTCTTTAGTAAATGCTCAACTTTTAGGAATCTGTAGTACGGGAATAGGGAAAGTTACATTAAACATTTCCATGTGTGCTCAAGTATACTTATCTACAATATAACATCATTTACCCAATCAAGTCGTTCTACTTTTATTCGTAAAATATTGAAAGAGGGGTGGTGCACGTGTGTGTGTGTGGCGCAATTTTATTTAATTTGCTTGCGATTGCGACTCTCCTCCAACTCCCTGTAATTTCCCTACAACCAATTTAACCCATCCCTTTGGCATGGGATCATTACTTTTGCCATTACCTGGAACGCCACTTTCGTTAATATTGCCACAGCTTGCACTCTGCTGCTGCTCAGTGCAGCTATTCCGAGACACGGCTCTCTCCGTGAGAGGCGAGTTTCCCCCACTGGATTCCGTATCGCTGCATCTTCGGCTCGAAGGGAAGCTGGTAGATTTGGTCGGTGACAATTCAATGACAGTATTGATGGTGGATGTAGAATGCTGGGAACTCGTCTCCGACTCGTCTTCCCCTCTATTTGCCATTCCAGCCCTCCATAAATCTAATTCCTTTCTCCGCTCTTGAATGGATTTCATCCCCTCAAATGATGGACTCGGAGGCTCATTTCTCTGGAAGCGGGAGCATTCTTCCAGGTGCTTCAGCTTCTCCAGAATGACTTGAGATCGTACAAGTCGGCTCCGTCTATTTTCTGCCGCCGCAGCAATACATTCGGCTGCAGCTGCTACGGCAGCAGCTCCAACAACGGATTCCACACTATTTGGCACATTAGCGGTAACGTTATTACTTCCAGAAGGGAGTCTGGTATTGCTCAACCGAGCAGCGAGAATCGATACGGAATTGATGTCTGGATTATGATGATGATGGTGGTGGAGGTGGGAATGATACGAAGATCGTCTTCGGGAGTGCGTGGGGGAGCTTTTTGCTGAGGAAGATGTTCCACCAATTCCTGAACCGTTCCCATTGCTACTACTACTCCCTACTCCACCACCACCACTATTCTCTTGGTTGCCAGTGGATCCTGTCCAGTTATGAGCTCCACGGCTTCCTGACGATATTGATGATGCGTCACTGTAAATGGCACTGTCAGGGAACATTTCGTTCTCCAAGAGGCTTTCAATCGCTTCGAAAGACCGCTCGTAGAAACTGTCAGCGGAAGCATCGCTGTCAGAGTGTGCTTCTCCTTCTTGATCTATGTAGCTTAAATATAAGTCTCGATGATTGATTGCCTTACGACCAGTTCGGTAAAAGTCTTTGGTTGTGAGGTTCCCTATCCCATTCTTGGAGTCTCCTCCGTTTGCACTAGGGTCATGCTGATATTCTGAGGAAAGGAAGTTTCCATCGGAAGAGGATGTCTTTTCATCCGTCGAGGAACTGAGTGAAAGAGAGGTAACTGTAGAGGACATGGACATTACTGACCTAGGTCGATTTGAGGGATCATCACCACCCCCATTGGAACCATTCATTGGTACTCCCAACAGCTTAGCCAACGCATAGTCATTATGCTCCGTGGGTTGGGCAAGACGAGCTCCAATTTTGGATGTGAGGTTGGAGCTTTCACAACTGCCAAGGCTACTAAATCCGCTTGAGGCACTTGAACATGTCACGCTGCTCTCACAGTTTTCGCTGTCAGAGTCTCGGTCGTCCTTGACAATGTAGCGCAGCTTTTGTTTCAAAGACTTGCGGTAGTTTCTTGGCAACATGTGCATGTTCTTCAGAGCTGGGGAGCCCATGAGACCCTGACTCATTTTTCTCGAGTTTCCACCATTCTCCTTGATTTGATTAGGATTAGGGGATGCAGAGGCTGATGTTGATCCAGTTGACACGGAGTTGGAATTGGCAGCAGCAGCAGAAGAGGGGATGTTAGGATATGAACCGAAATTGACATGGGATGTGGAACCCCTACCATTCCCGGAACCCGCACCACCACCAGTCATCATCATATTAGCTTTGAGTCCAGTCAATCTTTGTGTCACACTGAGAAGAATGTGCTTGATTGATGACTTGGAGGAGCGATAAATCTTATGATCGGGGTGAACACTTAAATTCTCCATAGAAGTAACCGGGGTCAGATCTGCAGTAGCCAGATCATCAACATCATCGTCAACAGTGGGGTGAATCCTGGATGAGTTCGATGAGCTGTTGGGCGAATGTCTTGCCATTTGCTCGTTGAATTTACTCATGTATTGCTCCATCTCATCGTAGCTGATGTCTGATGGACTTGGTTTGTCGGAGGCGATGGTGAAAGGTCTCTCCGAGTACTTTCCATCTCGAAGCCTGGATTTAAAACCGGGACTGCCACCGCCGTTACATGTCTGCTTATTCTTAATCTTGTCTTTGGCTTTATTAGAAGAGGAACTGGATGCAGAAGACATGAACGGCGAGGGTGGATTTGGCACGCTATGTTGACCAACTTGAAAGCTTCGTGGAAGTGATCCTGACTTATTGTTTGGGGTGGCCAAATGCTCGTCTTGTTGTTTCAACCAGACGGCAGGCAAAGTAGGGATGTTTGCTTCTGAGGAGGATGAGGAATCCGAAGTGAAAGAATTAGGGAACACGCCAGAATCTCCATGTGGCAATGGCTCTTTCGACTGATTCATGTCAGAACCGTTTTGACCCATGCCCATTTCCTTCTTCTTCGATGATGAGCATGTGAATGAGTGCGTGTGACGGATATTAGTTTTTCCGTTAGATTTTTCGGGTGAACCACCACCGTGATGTTTGTTGGACCGGTTTTCACTTCGACGAAAACTACTCCAGAGCAGCGATAAGGGATCATAATGTGCCAATGGACCATTCATAAATCGTCTCGGAGTCAGTGTTGCTTTGTTCCCTGGAAAATATTGATAATAATAATTTACAGTTAGAATATAGATGACAGAAGAGGTTTCTAAAAAGTATTTCATCAAAATGAGGCATGACAAGACCATCAAAATCCCAAAAATGCAATTGGGGGACTATGAGATCTTTCCAACCAGTGTTTTAAATTTGTATTGTGACATGAAATATGTAGGAAAATATAAGAATACATCTATATATATACCTGGATCACTAACGGTCCGCTGAACATTTTTACTGCTCAAATTGCTGCTGTTGTCGCTTCCACCGTTGATGGCATTGTTTTCATCCGCGCTACTCGCAGCAATACTGATGTTCTCACTACTCATCTCTCCAATCATATCCGACGAAGAGCCTCCAATTCCATTAGAAGATGAGGCTTCACTCTCATTACTTCCGGTAGGCTTACCCTCCTCAAGTAGGATTTCTGGTATGTTGTTTGCACCCAATGATAATTTCTTCCTAGTGCATGAAGCCTTCTTCATTTTCGGAGTCCCGGGAATATCTCCTTGTTCCTCTGTTTCCGTCTCGGATGCAGTTTCTTCCTCATTCAAATTACGCTGTTGATGCTGCGCCAGTGCCTTCCTCAAATGAACCAGCCTTTGTTTACTCAATATTCTACGGAACTCTTGATTCTGCATAACAAGTTGTCCCACAATCTCCTCTATGGATTCACGACGATCCTCTCCAGCTCCAGAGTGAATTTGATGATGGCGATGATGATTATGCTCATCATCGTCTCGCCCTCCCTCCTCAATGTCAGCCAACTCTGCGTTTTCCTCCAGACAGGAATCAATCTGAGATTCCTCCATCTCCCCATCCACTTCACCAATAATACTGTCATTTGAGTCGAGGGTGTAGTTGGAAGCACCATGGCTGTGAGTGGGAGACATGAAGCTCCCATTCTCCCCATTTGTAGCACTTTCCCCCTTCCCTTTCCCATAAAAGCCTGGCTCCGATTTTCGCCTCCATCCACTCAGTTTCTTCACCTAAGGAAAACCGATAAGAACTTTGTAGACAACTTTGTAGATACTCCAACTACTACATCTAATCTCCATCATTATGGTGGAGCAGTCAGAAAACTTTCTCTCTCACAAAATGTTCCTTTTGTACATTCACTCGAGAAAATAATTCAAAAATAATTACTCCAGACAAATGTCCAAACCAAACCACATTTCCATACATGAGTACCACCACCACCACCACATACAAATGATTTATGAAGCTGCATAAAAGCTCTCAATCAATTTTCATTTTCTTCTTCTATTTATTCCCGCCTCACTAATGGAACAGAACTATTGAACTTGGTTCTGGCAAGTGACTTTATTTTTTCCAGTGACAGAAAAGTAAATTGGTATAAATGTAGCATTTTATACTTGCAGCCCCAATCTCGAAGGGGGAAATAAAGAAAGTGACTTTTACGCATGAAAAATGTCCGTAAAAAGGAAAAAAAGTTTTCTGGGTGCATTCAACCATCCCTGCATTTCCAGTTGCATTCAAGCGTTAATAGTTATGGCATTGCATTTCTTGGAGTGTGGATGAAGTTACGCATTACATATCCTTTCACAATTCTTCCATCATCATCATTAGTAAGTACAACTCACCAAGCGTTTCTCCGCAGAGCTGGTTGTTGTTGGTGGACAACTCGCACTGCTCATTTTCCGATCGATCCCCACTTCCCTATCTCGGCTTTCACTCCGCTCTCTTGAACTGTCCACGGAAGTTCTGCGGCAACGGCGAGACGTTGCGGGAGACTGGAAGTCATTAGGAAAAAAGAAAAGGAAATGTTAGAGTCCGAAAATGCAGCAGAGAGCTCCTAGGAAATCCCTTATCCCAACTTTGACAATAAAATTGTTCAAGGTCTGGGCCAACTAGACAGCCACTTTTTCTCCACAACTTGATCTTGATATACTGGAAGTCAGTCAGATGAAGACATTTCTTCTCCAAGTTCCAGATAATTCGTCAGGAATTCTGTAGCTTTGAAATAAGTAGATATAGTCGTAGTCATCATCGTAAATAGAACTCCTGAACAAGATCCCTTGTTATTTTTCTCCAGAAGTTTCTCATTTTTGTTATCTCATATTATCTGGATCACAAAAAAAACTAGACGGCTGACATGCCGGAAGGTACACCTACTCCTCATACTTTTATCTGGATAGCATGAATGAATGATGCATTTTTCATTCATTTTTCCCTCGAAGGGAGAGAAATGAGACCAGACCATCTCCCAAAATTATAACCCTCCTCCTCATCTCATCACATTGATTGACAACCCTATCATTCTAGAAAATTTATAGAAGATAGTGCAGCAGTAAAGTAGTAGAAGTAATCCATCTGAACCCTAACTCAAATCGAATGTCAGGGTGAAATGTTTGTGTCTGGTCCTGGCCTCGTCTGACATGATGATGTAATTGCAAGTAAGTATAAGTATATAGGCAATGCATCTTTCATGTTTATTTGCGTAGGCCGTTGGCATTGACTGGACAGTAAAAATAGATTGGGATATAGTGCTTCTCCATCCAGTCATAAAACTAGACATTTCCTGAACGTTCATTCATCTTCATCTCTCAGCGAGCTACATATAAATTTTACTGCAGTAAAATGAACAAACTTACATCTTTAGGACTTCCTGGGTCGCTCTTCCTTGCCCTTCGGAGCCTTGCCCGAAGAGTTGACTCTGACTTTCTTCTCTCCTGCTTTCTCCTCTCCAAGTACTCTGGAGCTGAATGCTGGCGCTTCGTTGGGACCTTCTCAGTGATATTCTCATCTATTCAAAGGAATATAGAGACATTAAGGCCTTGTTACCTTATTCAACTTATCAGAAATTCCATCACTCTTCTTCAAACCACTTATTTGTTTTTCACATTAAGGCGAGGGAATCAAATTCTCTAAAAAACGCCCCTCAAGCTGCGATAGCCATCTTTTAAAAAATGTTAAAAGCATCAATTTAAAAATTGCTGAAATACTTCTCATACCTTCAGGTCGATACTGCCCTAGTTCCATCACAAGTTGTCTCGCATGGCTGGGTATGACGGCATGATAATTTTCCAGGATTACCCTTTTAAGCTGCAGCGTCCACTCCCTTTTCTGCTCGAGATTTCGGGCCTGTTCAAATCGATAGAGAAGTTTTGATGAGTGATCAAAGCCAATGATTAGACGTCACTAGGTACTACTACTACCATAACTACCCGTCGATGGGTTGGCTAGTAGAGTAGGCACATCACCAATTCTTGAGATGTGGTCATTGAGTCAGTCAGTCAGTCAGAGTTTGAAAACAAGTTTCGGTAAAATACTCAGAGGAATGTTGCTGCATCTCCTCTAAAAGATCTTTATCGGCACTTTCAGAGACGTTAACAAGTTTTCGATAATGCCTCTACCGTATAAATAAGTCATTGTTTAAAGCCACAATCTTTCCTTTAATGTTTATCTATCTTCACGCACGCACTTTCAAGAGAAAATCACTTCAACGCCAAAATTGATGATGCAATTATCAACGCACCAAGCTCATTTCGAATTAATTTTTTTCTTCAAATTCTCATTTAAATTGAGTTAAGTACATGTATTTAGGTAACTGAGTCAGAGGAGCAAAAAAGTGATAACGAAAAATTATGCTTTGCGGCAAAATCCTTTGGAGCCTTTCCCTTTTCATCATCAGGATACTGCTTTTGTGGCAAGCGCGCTTTATAATTTTCAAAGTCAAGAATCTTGCATTTCCACTGGTACTTTCAAGATCACGGTGATATAAAATCAGCATTATTATGAATTGCATTAGCACATACCTGGAGGGTGGATTGGAGCCGTGGATTATCGAAGGGAATGACGTGAAAACTTAAGGGTTCCCCTGGGACAGATTCGATCAACATCAGATTGGAGCACTAGAAAGGGAAAAAATCAAAAGACCAGACCAGTTTAGATCACATTTTACTATTGACATGCATTGGCATTGATTTAGTGGATGATGCCCTGCCCCGAACGCTATATGCAGTTCAGTTGCTCCCCTCAGAATCAGATAGATATCACTCCACTCCACACCCACAAAAACCAAGACGGATTGCAATTGCTTTGTTTTTTTCTCGAAGTAAACCCAAAAAATTCCAAGATATCAGGCAAGGCAGACCCTAGTATCTTTAAAGTTAGAGCATAGCCACTAGAAGAATTAATAAATTACGAGGAGCATGCACTGCATTACTAAATAGGAAAGCCATTATGTGATGAGACCATTGTAAATCACGAGAAAGACGATGAAGCAAAATAAATACGCGTAATAATTTATTGCAACTTGCAACCTTCAAGAAAAACCTCAACAGCTTAGAGTAATAGTCTAAAAAAATTGTGTGCGACCAGCCATCTTCCTGACAGGTCTGAAGAAAACCACCAATACTCACATTAAAAATGCATAGAAGCATAAGGGACTCTTCAAAATTGCTACAAGGCATTAAAATGGGGTTTGGACAGATCAAGTCACGTAAGGCACCAAAAACTAAAGAGCTGTGGTATTAGTGGGAAAAGCAAACTGTCAATTTTTTATAACGGCTAGAACTCGTCTATTCATCACGAGGACGAGCGATCAGTTCCTCAAGTTTCATTGCCGTATATACTTTTAAGCTTCAAACCTACATAAGTACAAACATAAACCGTGAAAATCACCTCACGTTCATTATCATCACTGGTGGGAAGCGTGTAACTGAATTTTGCTTTAAAAGGGCACAGAAACCCATTACAGAATATCTGTTAATAAGTATTTAACTTGCTAAAAGATTTTTAAATGCACTTGCCTAACAGATTCAATTATATTATAGATTGCATTAAGGGAAACCTTTTGTGCGAATTGGAGAATGTGTAAGTACATGTACGGTATTTCACCACCGTTCGTGCAACAAAGAAAATGTGTGATGATGTAGGTAGGTAGTGATTATCACATGCATTAATGCATTTCTGTAAGCATTTGTTCCCACGAGTTAATTTATTTCACCTGGAAAAACGCTATCAGCAAAAGAAAAGCATGAGCGTTTGATTATTCGTGGGCAATTTAACTGACATCAGCTTGGAACGGGGAGGAGATATTAAATTAATGGCTGGTGGCCACACACATTCTCCAACGAAGCTCACAGAATTTCCGCAGAGAAAACTGTGAATTAGAGGGATGGTCGCCGTGGAGAATGCAAGGCAAAGAGCTTCGTGAGATTAAATTAGTAAACATGAACGAGGGGCATGAATGGGGGATGAAATACGAAACCTCGCCAACAACCACAAACTGCATGCAACGTGCACAAAAATGCTCTTCCCGCTCGCTAAAAGCCTCCAGATAGAATCCGTCAACAAAATTAAATGACAACAGAAAACCCAGGGTTATTTCTTTACAGTTTACTTGAATTCGAGCAGTATGGCTACTACCAAAAGAACCAGAACAAATCATAAAACGCCAGAGCCAAGGTGAACTGTCCACTTACCATGATATGTGTTTTATAACTTAGGATCCCGTCCTCCTTCTTTTTCGTGATGAGGAGCATCTTATCGAAAAGAAATACATGTCTTAAAGCTTTGGCACCATAAGCACGGAACGTTCCCTCCGCGCACAGTTCCCCGTACGTGGTCAAATCTTCGCCCTGTTGAGCAAAAAAAATCATTAGCATTTTTTTAAACATTCGCGATTTCACATTTTATTATTAAAAGTGGCTGGTTGAGAGAATGTCGAACACACCGTGAAATAATTTTGTTCTAGATTTCCCACTGACTGACTGAACTTTGATCTTGGGATTATTACTTCTCTTAGGAGCAGACAAAGTATTAGGCTTTTTAATATGTGCATATATAAAACAACATTCGGAGCGCGAAAAAACTAAAGTGCAATAAATCACGCCTTTCGTGGAGAGCACCTAAGATTATTATCCCATTTTTTATGCATTCTTCTTCCTCAAGTCTACTTACTGAGCGAGCTGCTTTTGTTTAAACAGTCGGTATGCAAATTATGTACGCACTTCATTTCATTAAGACGAGCAAAAAACAACAGCACTTGCAATGATTTAGGTAATGGCTCTTTCGGGCTAAGGTCTATTATGTCGTCCTTTGTCTTAAATATTCTGAAGTTCATGCGTGCAATTGTCAATGATTGTCGATGACAAGTGCAAGCTAAGATTCCCATAATAATGATAATGACTTTGTTTTTTTTAGTAGTGTGGAACTAGGACTATTTGATTTGCATGTTGACTTGACCCAGTGCCGAAAATTATGCAAAACAAAAATTGTAGCATCATCTTTGTAACCAAGCACAGCATTTAAACTTTAGTGCATTTCATTTCACGCTTGTAAATATTTGAGTTCAGTGGGAAAATAAGGAGCGTGTGTCCGAATCGAGAAGACTATGGTGATATGACAGGGAAGATAAGAACCGACCGAGAATACCGCCATAAAAAGTTCGAAACGGTTCACTGCACTAGCACGAATCCCTTAAACACTGGCGATTGTTGTAATTCACGCATTACCAGCATTTTCGCATGTAACAATGACGTCTTTGACACAGGAAACATGTGTTCATCGGCGAACCACGCAAAATTCTCAGGGAATCGGTCAAAATGTTAATGCACAATTCAAAACGGAACTACTTACCATATTTGGCGAAAGCATTTTCAGAAGACAAACACACTCAATGAGCATCATTGTTATTGCTCAATTGTCCGTTGAGAACATTTATTTTTTTGCCAACAGAATTTTACACGGGCATCATAATTTTTTTTCGCGATTTGATTTATCGCAAAAAAAGTTGAAAACCTACTAATGCACAATGCAATCATTCATTCAAAATAATAATGAAACCGTTAACCAGGCAGATGTGATGTGAGCATTTACTCATGAAACGATGATGACGCAGCACCCTAGTACTTCAAAATTTTATAGGAATTTGTGATGAATCATACGAAATATCTCGTTTGAATTCGTGGATTCAAATTCTTCAGAAAATTGGAAGGAGCAGAATTGAGTAAAAACCTGTGTGCATTTGAGATCAAACGAATACATATTTTAGGGAAAAGTCCCGGAATTTCACAGACCCTCAATTCAAGTCATCAACTCTTCAAGATTATTGAATTCAAATTCCTCCCTCTTATTCTTCTCCCTCCATTCTAGTAGTAGATAGCTCGGCTACAAGTTCCCTCTTCAACTTTTGAGACGGTGAGATGCATACAAGTGCACTTTTGTATTTAAATCAAACTCAAGCATTGTCGATGCAGCAGGAGGAGAGCAACTTTATTTGATGCATCCTCCTAGCTGCATTCACTCTTCTGATGCGATGTGATCGTGTCGCTGATTTCATCAAGTCTCTGTGGCGATGAGAGAGGTGATGATGAATAACTAAAACTTTGTACTTTATCTATCCCCTTGGCTCCTCATGAAAATTCAATCCATAAAGTGCATCCTTTTCTTCTCCCCACACACCACTCATAAGAAGTACATTATATTTGTTTGATATGACATGACGGAATCCTGCGATGATGTGTGAAGAATGCGTCTCTGCGTGAATGGCGTTGATGAGTGGTTGAGTTTGAGGAGCAGACAAACTCAGAAGGGAATAATCCCAGCATGCCCCCTTGCTCCGCAGACTTTTTAATTTCTTCTTCCTTTCCCAATTTATCCGTCACGACTATGACAACGATGGCGACGGGTCCAGTCCAATCCAGGATTTATTCCCCTCGAGTCAAATTAAAAACAATTTTCCCAAATAACATGTTCGAGTTACACAACGCACGCAGCTTTAATTCCTGTTTTCCTGCTAAGTACAGCTTAATTGGTAAATTTCCTCTCGTAAATTAAGGTCGGACAATCAAAATGGCTCTCGAAAAGCCTTCCGGACTTCATCCTAACTGCATTTCCTTTTTGTCCAAAAAAACTGAATAAATAACTTCCTTACTGAGCGTTTCTCGCGGGATCCTGATTAGCGTGAAAATGCAAAATTTCTCAGCATAATCAAACTCATGCGTGACGGTTGATGAGATAAGGTTGCATGAGGATGCGAGTTTGAACTATGTATTCGGTCGTCTTCTTGTGCGGTATCGCTCAACCTGGTTTCGTGACACTGGCATAACATAAATCACCACCATTTATTATGCAAATAGTAGTAGTACCAAGGCGCATCAGCTCCTGGCCCATTTTCTTCTGTCATCAAAATTTATCATGAGGGAGAAATGATTTATAACTACCTCATTATAGAAACCTCGTCTGATGCTCATTATTAACTTGAGTTCTGATCTCACAGTCAGATTCACGCTAAATTAAATAAGTCTTCTGAATTCTACTCTCTGAAACAGTCCACCTTCCAACTAGTCATCACGTTCACGAGTGTTTATTCAAATATATTTTTTAAAGAATCAATATCCAGCTAGTACATACGTCATATCCATCAGCCCCGAGGTCGTAAGTCTTCACAATATTCTGAAATAGAGAGAATTTACATCCATCATTTAAATCACCGAAAATTAGAATCTTGCCCAAAAAACGCCATATTTTTCTTTATCAATTTTGGGAATCTTGGTATATGAAATGAAATGTCTTTATCATTTTTATGCAGACTGCAACTCCCCATGAGGTTGATCGCTTGTGCCTAGTCGTTTCACAATAAGACAAATAACTGTATTTACTTTTGTAGTTTCAGGTAGTAAATTATAATAAGACGTGATAGTATACTATGCATGATATACTTGTATCGCTCCGATTCGTGATTTTTTACCGAGACTGGAATGAAGAAGATAGATGTGCCCAATCAAGGGACAATATTTTTCAAAATGCACCGTCATTTCAAACCTACTGACCCATAATAAAAAGAATTGTATGCATTAAGTGTGTTGATGTCACATTCAACGATAACCTACCTATAAGCTCATTATAATACTCCCCGAATAAGTTGTGAGGTCTTGACCGATATGACAAGAGACATTCTTATTATTATTTCTTCAACATGAATGGATCATTAAGGCCGACTGAAAAACATCGAGCAGCAAGCTGCATGCCGCAATGCATCATTCCTTCTCAACGGTAAGGAGTCATTTGGGACACATTTGATACACACAATGGGGCCCTTATTTTCTGAAGTCATTGTTATTACTCCCATTAGTTGGCACAACAGTCAGGTGCGTCAGCTTAAAAAACTTCCAAAAATACGCAAGTTAAACAAAGCAGTATAGCAAAGTCTGCCTAAATATACTGCCAGAGAAATTTCTAGGTATGATGACTATTACGTCTTTGTCAACTAACTGGTATATAAAGATACTTTAGATGAGAACAGAGGAAAAGGGGGAAATCCGATGAAGAAGTAAGTATTATGAGCACAGAAAGTCAAGAGCCATTCAATTAGAAAATTATTCTTTCACTCCATTATTATTATCAAGTTAACTTTGTTGCCGGCAATGAATATATCGTTGTTGGTGGTGTGGTTTGATGATGCAGTGACTCTGCATAATGGCAGATTGAGATCGTGCTTGCTCAAACTAAATATTCCGGCTCCGTCTAAGGATAAAATATTGTCATTGTATTTGTGTCTCTGATGACGAATGCTGATAAAGTTTTGTGGTGATGATGAAGTGCTCCTATAGATTCTCTGACTAGTTCATTGTGTCTTTGCTCAACTCACTCACTCAGCAAAATTAAAAGTCTTTTTCGGTGTAACTCTTTCGCTGATGATGATGATGATGACAACCAGATCATGATCAAAGGAAGCCTGCCAGTGAATGCTCTGTGTGTGTGAGTTGATTTCAAAGAGTAAATATTTTTGCGGCTTGTCTCCACATCTCCTTCTCCAATTTACTTTTTTCCGCTGTGATGAGCAAGAAAGGAAAACGTAACGTGATCATGACATTAGCGATCGAGAGGAAGAAGAATGTGAGATAGAATTAATATTTCGCGTTGGAGACTCATCCTTTCCCGTGAGTTCTTCATTAGGCTTGTTCCCTTTTCATAGTAAAAGTACTTATGTACGTAAATAAGTATTGTACTTACTCAGGTTCGAATTCCGAACTCGTGTTTCTACGTTATACATTCCAAGCAAGAAAGTGTACTTATTTGCTCACACCAAGTTCACTTTTATTTGCTTAATTGAAACATTCAAGCACTTCCTTGTTTGCCTTGAACTTGCTTTCATTTCATTAATATGAGTGCCTCAAGCTATAATTGTATGCGAGTGTGGCTTACAAAAAAGCAAAAGTCGGTAGACATGAATTATTAGCAAAATTATCGTTCCATTCTGCCTTCAGCCAATCTCATTGAAAACGACAATCAATCAGTTTGTTCATTCACTCACTTCACCTACAAAATGCCCGTCCTAATTTTCCACTTGCTTCACAATCCCCCACACCAAAAATTCTACGAAAGCTTATAGTGCAATCATGATGAAAAGGAAAAGATCCTCGCACAAATATTGGACAGTCGTGATGTTCTTGTTCCGTTGACACAAAAGTCCAATGACCACAAAAAATATCTAGAGATGGTCAGCTCAAGATCAACACTTTTTTTCGAAAACGCGCTAGCAAGAGTCACAATACAGCTATTCCAATTCATTATTATTTCCATATAAAGGCAATAAAAACGTTTGAATAGTCTCACGTGTGTGATCCTTTACACTTTATTGTGCGTGGCGTGCATGCCCTTTCCTAAGGATCTTTCGTTTCCCCCATTTTTAAAGCCTTTTTACGACCGGTGAAAAAAATGCAAACTAGGATACACTTTACCCATAAAATTTCGTTCTTCAAGTTTTAGCCATCACTCAAAAATCATCATTTTTAGTAGGTAGTACCTCCTCTCGTTATAATCAACACAAATCCGAACAAGTTCGCACAATCCGAGCATTCATGACACGGCACACGAAGCCCATTACAATTTCTGATGCAAATTTTCATCAACAGAGCCCCCACACCACAAAAACTGTGTCTGTCTGTCACTCATGCATGGTGAGTCGAATCGCTCAAGTAAGGTTGTATTGACATAGCCCGGTCAACGGAATACTTGATTGGACAGTTATGATGAGTGAAAAGATGAATTTTAATGACTTCTTTCTTGAACGTAGAGAAAAAAAAATTACAGTAAAAACGTGTAGGCTAGTTTACGCTGCCGGCTGCACCCAAAAAATAATGCGTATGGGCAAATGCAAATGCACTTCATTTTTTATTTTTACTGTAGCATTTTCAAATCTTACACATTGTCCTTAGGCGGCAACTAATTGATAATTATAGAAAAATGCAAGCAGGCGAAACGACACCGGTAATAAAAAACATGTAGAAATGTTGTAATGCGCTGCTATAAAAATGTTCGTACTTATATTCATGTATTCAAGAGTGCACAAGACTTTCTACGATGGCGGTGGTGTATTGTTAGTGGCAGAGCACAAGGTTACGGCCAACTTGACATGCACGCACGTGCATTAGACAAACTTCAAGTGATTTAATAATTCAGAGCTTTAAGTGCACCGGTGGTGACATTGCACCGACAAGTTCAAGGATAAAAATGAGATTCGTATTAATATTCATGAAATTCAAAAAGTCGCCCATAAAGTATGCATACATACACTTTTACTTCATGCCATCATTTATGACATGGGGAAAAAGATGCATGTAAGGTTTTCATCAAATCAATTTTTCCCTGGAAGCAATTTCGCAACCGGATATCGCATCAATCCTTCAATTTCAAGGATGGAAGCTTGCAATAAGATGGTATCTAGATGTACTTAAGCAGATTATTGCACATGGGACTAGGTCATAAAAACGATAGTGACTGTCAGCAAGACTTCATACCGCAGTTGATAACAAGTGAGCAGGATTTCAAACACCATTTTTAATGAGATCATGAAAAATATTTCTCGTGAAATTTTCGTGCAAAAAGTCCATAATTTCATAATCCTCGGGTGCAATTATTGATAGTATACAAAATACATTTTTACTCATATAGCGTTGCTTCGACTTACCTGTAGCAATAGATGGTACTTCAGTATCCTCTGAACTGGTTTTAAAAGGTATGAGCCCAGTGGCAACGAGTGACCAATCTAAGTTAAAAAACCAAAAGGCATTTCATTCAGACTCCTTTTTTTGTTCAATTCACACATTCATGTTTAGGGTAATACAATGCATTCTGAATCTTACGAGTGCTTGCCGCTCTCGAAATGTCTTTGCCGTTTGCTCATGCCGCATCATTTCCGTGAGGATGGACATCGTCCTGCGAAAAGAAGGAAAATTTCTTATATGAATTTATTCAAATGATGAATGAAATGACTGTTGGGCTAATAACGTCCTGGTTTTAGAAGAAAAGAAAAAACTTGAACTTCTCTGTGAATTTTGGTTTGAGGCAGTAATTACAAAAGTGCAAGGTTATACTTTGGCGGAAAGACAAAGTTTCAAAAGGGTAAACAAGAAAATCAAATAAGGGAAGGAAGGGCCGACGACGTATTTGAACCAGGTTGATTTTTTAATAACGTAATTTTAATATTTCATGGCCTTTACTCGCAGAGCTGTCCTCAAGAAAAAATATTGACTATTAAAAGCGAGCTTAATGTCGTTTTGTTCTATAGGAATCTGACATGAAATTAGAAGTGTGTTTTACACGTTTCAAGCTTCTGTAAACGTGGTCCATATTACTTCTTTGCTAATTCTAAGGAGAGATCCATAATGGTTTTAAAAAACTAACGGCAAGTTACGAGTTCAAAAGCACCTCCTCTGAAGACTGCCTCGACGCCTCTGTCGTCACTTGCAATTTGCACGTCAGCAATAACACGCGTGATTACTGACGAGCACTACCTTTTCAGGCTATATCAATAAAACACGGGCTTGGTTTAGATGCTAAAGTTTTAGTTCAAAATCCCATAATTCATTTTAAAAAACAATGGAACATTGAGGCTGATCTGAATAATCTGGTTTCTGAGATGTGCATTGGTGTAGAGAGTAAAAAACTGCGCAGTAAACCACAAAATCACCAGATTTGATCTTCCCTCAGTGAATCACTAATTGAGTACAAAGCATGAAGTCTTCAACCTCGGATAGATTTTAATCTCCAGGATGGATTTGGATTTTTAATCTTATAACCGAAAAGTATATCCAGATTAAGTAGGAAGTAGGATTAAGTAGCGTGAATTCATTCATTTGATTTATATTATTGTGCTGTTTTCTTTCTGGCTTTGGCAGTTGACGAAATACATCATATCACCAAATGGCAAGCCAAGTAAATTAGACTTTAGCAATTAGACTTTGTATTTGATCCTTACCTGGGGTAATTCGTACAATACTGCGTGTAAATGGAAAATCCCTCGTTTTTGCGGACGAAACACTGAGCGACTTTTACTGGATCGAGGCCACAACCTTCCAACTCTTGTAGGAATTCACTACAAAAGAATTATACGTTAATTTCTGCAGCATTTGACATTTACTCACTGCGAAGGACAATAATTGGAATCTTACCTATTAAATTGGTAAATTTCTTCAATGTTGCTGAAAAGTTCTTTGACTTCATCAAGTGGCAAATTTTCGTCAGGATTGTCTCTCCAATGTTCCAGATACCCCTGTTGATTAAGAAACAAAATTCATTATATAGATAGATATACATAGGCGTTCTTATACTAAATTCTCAAACCAAGAGTGCTTCATCGAAAAATTCACAGAACACATGGAGTCAACTCATTAGGGTTTCATTATCATCAAAATATCCATAAAACTGTCATCTCACTTTTACCCGGAAGTTTCCCCAAGCCCATTCTATGCAAGATTCTTTACTGCAGTCGTTTTATATAAGACCGTTATTCTTTTCTCATCACTGAAATCTAGCAAGCTCCAGCTGTGCCTTATAATATTATGCATTGGTAAAAGTGAAACATCGTACACCCTCCAACTTTTCATTTCGTTTCAAATAGAACGGATGAAATGCAACTGCATCCAAAGACAGCAGCAGCACGTAAGTGGATATTTAGTAGATATTTTCATTATGCGCTTACAGCTCCACCAGCACAACCACCAGAGCTCAGCTCATGATAATTTCATTCACTCGTTCCCGCTACCACCACCACCACATCCAAAGTCATCATGTTCCAACTCCCACTTAGACTGAAAAGAAAGTTGACGGAAGAAAATGAGAAAACAACGGGATATTTATTAAGATAGAAGCACAATGGCATTCAGCCAGACAGATTTTTACCCATGAAAAAGGGAGCCACCACCATCACTACCAGTAGTAATAATATGGTTAGCTTCTCCCCGAACCCGAATCTAAATTCATTTTTCATGTTTAACATCATGTAATGCAGTGTCCACAGCTCCCTTCTTTAAATGCGAATAGCACAAAACAACCCAACCGGGTTGCTAGCTTATTCGGTCGAATTCATCCATTACATCATCACCATCACCACCAACAACTTATATTCATATGCCTCCGAGAGAAGCCTTCAACTGACCAACTCCCAACTAGTCCTTCCCATCAATCAAATCAAAAACATTTCATGATACTCATACGCATCAATTTAATTTTTTTAGAGTTTTGTATGCTCACGAAAATGAGAAAAAAGTTCAAATCCGTGTTATGATTCATGCCAATTTGAATCCCCGGAGGGTAAGAAGAATCTTAACCTTCCCAACAGAAGCACTAGTAAGTAAGTCTGATACTACGGGTAAGTTTTTTTATTTTCTCCTCAATCATCTTTGTCCATTTTCCCTTCTCATTTCGGCAGAAAATATGATTTCATTGTTATTATTAAGAATGAGCAATCCTTCTATGGTGAAACATCATTAAACGGGCATGCTATGGAGGCATTTTTTATTACCATCGCCAGTCGTTCGTCAGCCACGACCACATTAAAAAAAGGAGAGATAATGATGAAGCTAGAAAAAGCGATCAGTTTCTGTGGCCGAGCGAAGCATCTAAAAAATTATATTTCCTTTTCTTGAATTGTGTCTTTCACCCGTACTTATTGATGGATTCCTTGGAGCGTGTGCAGTAAAAATGCCGTTAGCTCTGCAACCTGCAACGCATCAACGGAGAAAGAAATGCATTGTATATTATATTTCTCCCCGACGAGCCTCCCCTGACAAAAAAAATCATTCTCTCCGTGTGCATTTCATACCTATCTCTCTCTCTCGCTCAACCATTTCCTGCTGGTTCTGATTTGTGCATGCGGAGAAATGTCTTTCAATCAATGGATTCAATGCATCCTTTGTACCCCCATAACAGCATGCTTTTTACGATGGTCACATCAAACTATCTTCCTCGAAAAAAGTCTTCTTGGGTGATTTTTTTCTAACACACCGCCTGCATTGTCACCGAATGCGACGGTGGTGATGGTGATGAGGATGATGACGATAATGGAGAATAAAACAGTTTGATTTCATTTCAGCCATTCCCATCTCCCCTTCCTTATCAAATCAGATATTCGATTCCAAAACGGAAATGTAGCCAACGCCAGCATCTCACCAAACTGTGACCAAACAGAACGTGTGCCGATAAATCTAGGTACATTTAGAAAAAGGAATAAGATATGCTCGCTATAACAGCGTGCCGTTTCTCCTCTCAATTGTAAATACCTCTTGATTTATTACAAGGAAAAGCAATTCCCTCGTTATAGAGGATTGATCAAGAGCGTTTTTCAACTCAGATTCAAAATGACATGCATATTTTTTCCACTCGTTACGAATCGAATAAAAAGGATTCATAAAGTATTGATGCTGGTGAGCAGACTGGGTGGCAGCATCACACCACCAACCTCGAAGACGGAAGATATAGGGACACTCTAAAAATAGTAACTATTATTACAGACATAACGGCTCCTGCTTTTATTGTCGTCACACGGGGATGACGATTTTTGCAGCTGAATCGAAATGAAAATGAAAACTCTGAGAGCAGCATAAGAATCATTCGTAGAAATTAGTCGCGCTATTCTTTTCTCGGTGTTGAATAAAAAATAGTGTTTTGGGGGAAAATCACGGTGGAAAACTTTCGAAATGGGAGAGGACGCTAACCGCAAGAGCACCACCACCACTTGAGAGAAAACAAACGGAAACCCTAATTGCCAGCGTGTACGACCATTATTAATACAACTGGAGTGAGGAATGATGTTTTCACAAATAAAGAGGGACCTTTTTTGGCATTATTTTCACCATAAAAATGCTTTTAGTGTCAACCGAAGTTTCCCTCGTTTATGGCAATAATAATAATAACAGCAGAGCATTTTTCCTCTGGCACATCATAAAGAAGGTCGTCCATTCAAAATGCGTGAACTCATTCACAAAAAACAGATGCAGAGAAAACGGGAGCACATCGTACATATCACTTGTGAGGAAAGATGCCGCGAGAGCGAATCTGCTTTTGTTTGAACGAATTCTCCGTCTTTTTACAGCCTATCATCATCATCGTCGGGCAAAAATTTTCCTCCAAGTGGGGAATAAAAAAGATTTTTAGGAGTGTCATTTTGGCTAAAGTTGTAAATATGTTTATGAATTAGGCACGTACCAGCAGCAACACCAATTCATTTCAAAACGCAATTGGCTCATTTGTGATTAAGATGACGAAGAGGGAAATGTCTTTGCCTTCCAAAACATCTCTAATTTTTTTTATCATGACCTATCATCGACTTCTCTCTTCTCACTAGTCAAATGTAGAGCGCTTTTGACACGTTTCCTATTCCCAAGTATTGGAAAAATACTTACTACTACTAACTTGAATGATGCAAGAAATGAAGAAATCCTTATTCCGTCGTATTTTCTTCCCCCTCTGGGTACAGTGTAAAACTTAAAGACGAATACAGGGGGATAAAGTTCCCGGTGCAGCAATAAAAAATGCTTTTAATGCAATGTTTCACTGCCGAATATATATCAAGATTTAAGGATGTCAAGCCAAACCCCGAGAAACAGTACCATATTAATGGCTGTCCTTAAAAAACATTGATTTCTCAACAAGCTGTATTATTAAAGGAGCATAAAAAGTCTTACTTTAAATCATTCTTTGGAGTTCAAGCCCCGAAAAAAATCTTGGCTACCGACGATAAAGATACCAAGCGCAACTCCCAGGTGGCTGTGAGCATCCCCAGGCACTCATAATTCATGAGTACATATAGTGCTCCACACTAAAATGCCCATTTTTTTACAACTCTCTGGTACTGTGAATGTGTCGTAAAACGAATGAAATTGAGTCAGGAACAAGTACGTTAAAAATATTAAAATCTGATAACGGACTTTTCTCATACTTCATATTTAACTTTGGACTTGGGTCCACCAGCCATCTCACTAGCTGCCTCTCTGAAATCTCGAGAGCCATCAAAAATGGAAGCATAAAAAAGGGTTTGAGACGTACATAAATGCATACATAAGTCCATTCAACCAAACTACCTACACCTATAATGCTTACTTATTTTAAACAGTTATCTGGAAATTCAGATCAAGTTAATAAATTTTGAAAGCACATTCAATTGGAATAATAAACACGAGCTCACGGACTTCTTTCTCATTTTTTAAATGGTTGAAACATTGTTTGCACTCAAGGCCCCATTCGGGTAGGGTATGACTTCATCCTCACCAGCACCATCATCAACATCGATTCAATTTTCGTATGTTCTTAACCCTTCATAATCCCGAGCCCATTACGTTACGATTGTACCTAGTCACTTTTAATACATTGTTGGTTAAAAAAATCTATTATCCGCCTGTCTAACGGAATTGTAATAACAAGTTGAGGCTAACGCCTATAGCGCTGAAAATGATACCGTGAATTATAGAGCACATCCATAATATCTACGAGCATGAAAAAAAGGTTAAAGGAGAGCGGCGTGGTGTGTGCACCAGGCAGGTTAAAAATCCTTACCTAATCGAACCCATCTTGAGCTCTCTCATTTGCAATGATAATAATGCAACATGAAAGCTAGCTTGGTATGGATGTAAGTAAGCTGCAATTTTCGGAGGGATGGAGGACGAATTCGAGGGTGAGGGTGTTAACGCTGACGTGAAACATATGCGTGCTTTTTACTACTAGATAGTGCTTCGCCTAACTTTTTCTTTTGGATCTAGGAAGAAAAATGTTCGCAGTTCCCCAACTATTTAATTTGTTTCTTCTTTCATTTTTTCGCCCCTTTTACAATCCCAGGAAGAAAAAAAAATCCTGTTGGTCTTTATGACTCTCGATTCGAGGTGACTGCAAGGAGGGTGAGGAAAGAGACGGAACATTAGCTGCGATCTCTTCTCTCTTTTTTTCCACCGTGTAATGGTAATAGCCAAAGCTAAATGGTATACGCATGAAAAATTGTCAGTCAGACTTGTAAATGATCTCATCGATCAAGTCGGGAAAATATATCCACCCTCAACATTGTTTAAACCCCAACGAGCTTCACTTCCCCCACCAGACAATAAAAACTCAGGCGTACTTACTTCATGCACTCTGCAATGATACATCGATCATCCTGAGAAAACCTTGCCTTTTTTACTACTGACTTGAAAAGTGTAATTAGACCGTACAAAACACGCCGTATAGTAAAGGGAGAAAACTGACTGGGGAAACGTGCAGTACAAATTGATGATGTTACGGAGATCATTCCCATTCTAAGTCTTTGTCGAGGGATAATAAAGATGAAATACAGGTTACACATGATTGTTTTCGCAATGAAGGAATGAAAAAGAGAAATACACCCAGATTTGTAGTTCACACACCAATTCCCTGCGTTTGAAACCGAACGATCTATACCTAGAGTCGCAGGGATATATGTATCCAATTCAAACAGCAAGATTTTTTACCATTTGACCTGAAGGGAGATGGAAACTGGATACTTCAATTTACCCAATATGGTTCAGTGTCACATCACAATTCTCACTGATAAAGCTGTCATTTTGGTATTGCATAATATAATTCCTAATGTACACAATCTGTCTAATTCACACCGGGTGAAATGTGCAAATCTGGGTAGGACCCTGTGGCCCCTTTCATAATTTGAGGTTTTGATGTCACTCATGTGTTTAGCAGCAAGGGGTCAATGATGTGTAATCCCTGCTGCATTTCCTTTTTGATTCCATAATTAATTGCAACGATAACATAGTACAACCGTAGTAATGATTGACTGTCGCCGACTTAAATTTATGTATGTGGGTTGACTGTCTAAGGATATATAAATAAGCAAGTGAGTATAATCCCTTTTCAGATTCTGGATGGATGTGAAGGGAATGGAGAAGATTGATGATAATCCTTGAAATCGATCACGCAATTGATATGTAATCCCTAAACATAATTTGTTTACAAAGTTATAAGCAGGATCTTTCTTCAATATAGAGATTGTTTTCCCCACATCAAATTACAAGGAATATATTTTAATCATAGTGTAACCGAAATTGGTCCCACAGCGAGACAGTCGACCCGTTCATTATAAATTAAAATCGTGAAAAAGTCAACAATCAATTTAACGAGAAAATCAATCCTTTATAACCCCAGGGAAGTAAAGTGATTCAATTAAACCAGTTGTTCTGTACCTTTAGGGAAAATTATGGGGGAAACTCTGAATGCGATTATATTGCATTGGATCGATTCCTGCTTTTTTGAGCCGCATCGATTCTTTTAATTGTACATTTTAGAAAAGTTCTTGTTACGCAAAAAGATCTATCTATCAATATACCGTCTCAATTACAGGGCGAACCCTGTTTTGTTACAAGTCATATATGTGATATGAAAGATTAGATATGGAAATAGTCAAGCTCCATCCTGATCTCGATAAACGATGGCATAAGAAAATCCTAAAGCAACCTGCACCAAGAATACTGATTGACCTATCGACTCATCATTCTTCTCATCAGCCTAACGCAATAATTCCTACGAAAATATGCTTCGGGTACATTCTAAAAAATATTATTTATTGGGATGCTACCGCCATTCCAAACCTCACTGCAGAGGATGGATGATGATGACCCTTCGTCTTCTCGGCCAAACACCTACGTGAGCCATACACGGATTTTTATTATCCTGGTCAGTAACAATTTTTGCAGATGCGATTTTCGCGAAGACGCTTCATAGTCGTGATGTGTTTGCATTCCACTTTCGGGTTATCAATAATCGTCTCGAGAGGAAAGAATGCGCCTTTCTTTCTTATCTCTTATCCAAACAGGACAAAGCCACCCATTCAAATCAGAAGAAGGTATGCATATGCCATACCACAACCACCACACACTTGTGTTTTTAATTCATTCATCTTGTAGTTGCTATATTACGTGTTCATGACTTCAGTGTTGACAGTCTTTTATCTTCATTACATTTTCATTTATGATGCATGCGAGGCAGTAAAAACCTAAATGATATTCACGGCGGGTTTTCCTTTGTCGCGAAATGTCCCACTCAATCAAAACATTACTGCTCGCTAAGGTGCCCTACAGCGCTTACCCCCTTCAGTTTCTTTCCGCAGACAAGTGACAGATGGATTCAGTAATATCATGCAAATTAGGCAATATCTGATAAGTATCCCAAGAAGTCGGCGATATGACTATAACCTCATCAATGATTTTAGAGAACAAGTCATTTGCCGTAATAGCGATTATAAAGTAAGCATAATGTGGCGATACAAAATTAAGCTAGTAATTCCTCATTCACCACCACCACCACCAATGAATTCTTGATTCTGTTTGAATTCGAAACATTAAATAGCTAGTGCATGAAAAAATACCGCTTTATTTCCGACGAGCAGAGTGCAAGAGAAATATCTATATGTATCTATACCCTCACAAAAATAGTGACCGACACATGCAGGGAGGAACTACAATTTGCATCAATTAATTTTAATGACTAGTTCCCTTCTTCCTTTTATTACGCCTTTCTAACATGATATGCATCTTTAGTGGTGTTCCCTTTTAGCGGTAACAAGGGCCCTCCTGTTCAGCTCATAAAAAAAAGATTTCCTTTTGACACAGTAAAAACTCTCGTGAAAACATTCAATCAGTCTGTCTTACGGAAAGTGTAATTTTACTTGACCCTTTGGTGATTCCCATTTATATTTATCCTTCTTATTTATTATTAGAGCCCGCGTGTAAAAACGCTTTGAAATTTTAACTTTTTTCTTTCTGTGATAAAATCTAACGAAAAAAAGAAATCAATGATTTTACCTCATGAGAAAACCTGTCTGTTTTATTCTTAAAATGGCTATTTTTTCTGAGAAATCGGCCCTTTTACTTACTCAACGCAACTAGACAGACGCAATAACGATGAGCCAACTCCTTTGGTTTTGTTTTGGGTCGACACCTTTCTTTAATCATGACGACGACAACGACTGTGAAGAAGAAGTAGTAGTAGTAGTCGGTTCGGGTGGAGACAAAAGAAATCCAGGATAACATTCAAAACATTACATTTCGTATCACTGTACCCACTTTCTTCTAGCATTTCACTGTGCCGTGGAACAAGGAACATCACAAAGAGAATAGAAAATCTAAACAAAGTAGGTATCATCATGCAATCTGAGCTTTTAAAAAAGTAAATCAAAGAAGGATCAAGGATCCTTTTCTTCCAGGGAGCTTTTCAAGATTTTTCATTCACATTCCGATCATGTACACAGCAGGATTCCTTGTCTCTGAAAAATTGTACGCGATGCATTTTTTTTCAACTTACAGCTCCCATGGAAGTTCAACCAGACATTTTTATAGTCAAACAAGTCAGGGGAGATAAACGAAACGACTTCGAGTTAAGATTGTATATACTATGCGCATATCATATCCCCAGCTAGAAAATCAAATGCCCTGACCTGCCGCAAGGGGTTCTATGTAATAAAAGGGTCTGGTGGTGGTGGTGGTGATTCTTCTTTCTTCATTGTCATTAAAGAGATACATGCACGTTCCATCCTACTGAAATAACAAAACATATTTCATTTGCTTGCCTCCCCCTTCCTTTTCCCGAAAACCCATTCTTGAACAATTTCCAGCATGATCATCATCATCACCATCAATATCAGTACTTCTAGCTCACTAACCATGTATTTAGCTGGGAGCGAAAATGATGAGCCGGGTTTTTGTTACAGCATGAGAAAAGTAATGTGCCTGCATTGATAAAATGTTTTCTTTTTCCTGGAACAACAAAATCAACTTTACGATCCAATCCACAATTTCGTTTCAGCTTGAGCCACTATTGTCTATGCCACGGGGCTACTAGGGCAACAAAAAGTATCTAAGAGCGTCAGACGAGAAATGTCATAAAAGTAAATGTGATAGTTGTTTAGCCAACTCATATAGAACCATGGATACTGACTTTATCTGTAGGTGGAATCATAGTTTCCAGAAAATATAAAGTAAGTAGGATTCGAGTGGAACCGAAAAAACTACGTTAATGAATGCAATTGAGGCCTCATTGAATCACAAAAGGATTCACCAGCATCAGATCAGAAATGAATGCATCAATGAATTTCATTTCTGCTTCAGTGAGTTAATCAGACCATGTGAAATCAAACGAGATTTCTGAGAAAAAGAATGGAATCGAAAAAGCGCATTTATGTAAGTACTTACTTTCGTATTTATCTTCCAGCTAGAAGGGATGAAGCTCGGTTAAACTCTGATAATTTCCTGGTCGAAAGCAGAGTACGAATAAGGAGGCGAATCGAATTCGAAATTTATTTATGGAGCTGAGCTCCATGCTCCCAACCTTTCCCAAAAAATACGCTGGCTCAACTCTTCCTACCGCAATCACCACCTCCACCGAGAAATATATTGCATGAATCAAATGCTCGCCTGGAACCAGAAAGGCAATGGAGCGAATCTCATTCACATTCTCCATTTCATTCATGACCAAATGCTTCATGAGTGTGTGGTCGGCGGAAGACAAAGTTTTACTCGAGTGGTCGAGTGGGGTGTACAAAAGTTTTTGATCATAGGGCCAGGAATGCCAAGCCAAGTCCAAGCAGTTTCCCCAAGTTGGTAGAAAATACTTTTTATCTGACCATATTTGTAAATCTTTTGGCTCGCTCGGTCACATCCACTGGAGTTTATTAAAGAAGGGGCTGCCCAAGAGTGTCGCTTCAGTTTTCCCGAAGTAAAAAAACATGCTGATACACATGTCCACTTTCCAACACTCCAGCAAGGATGCCAAAGTTTAGGCTCAGCTTGACATCATACATACCTATATAGTTTACTAGAATGCATGCTTGACCACTATTACGTAAAAACTATATGATGTAGGATGTAGGGTACAGCTTAAACTTGAAGCCAGCAAGAGAGCCAGCGTCTGTGAAAAATCCTAGATCTATAACACTATGCACCATTGCACTAGTGCGGGCGATAAACGAAAAAAAATGAATGCACCGACCGGCAGGGGAGTAAATGGTACATGAAGGAGAATTTTAAAACACTTTGCTCTTCCACAAGAGATTTTACCTAAAAAACAAAGCATTCCCCATTCTTGAACCGAACGATCCACACCAGAGAGGTTCTTGGTTTTCTGTGAAACCTTGAACAAATGTGTTATTGCACCTTATTTGTCCCAACATTTTAAACATGCCAATACTCTGGTAGAATCAAAAATGGAAGAAAATGCTTTATTTAGAAAAAGTATCACTTCGGGATGCGAGAAGGTCGCTGGTCTGGGATATAAAATGCACACAATATTTTTTTCTCAATTGATTAGGTAGATTCAATTCTGGTTTCAAGATAGTCGAGTTTTTTCTCTTCTAGCAGCCCTTTTATTTCTTCGAAAAACATCATTTTGCATAAAATAAAAACTCCCATTTTCAGAGCTACAGAATCCACGGATATAACTTTAAAATTGAAACCTTAGATCCTCCCTAAATTCGTTCAAACTTGTTTAGGAAAAAATCCCTTTGAATCCCATGGGATCCATCGCTTACCCCAACTTCCCTTGTTGCATTGGGTCTAAAAAATGCCTTGTTAGTCCCTTCCGCCACGCACTGCACGACCAATTTTTGAACGGATGCATTTCGTCCCCAAAATCTCAGATTCACGAACGAGGACAGGAAGCAGATTTTTCGAAATAATGATCTCATTCATTAACTAAAATGAAAAGAATGCAGTATGGTTGCTCACTGATCACGCGATTATGATTATTAGCCGATTTTACCACTTTGTTAACCAATAACAATTTAAAAGTTTCATTAACCGTCCTTCCTTATTATGACATCTTTCAATCTTTACAGTCTGTCTAGAATTTTTGAAATCCAATCTCAAAGAATGCCATTAAATCAAAGGAGAAGACAATAATTTATTCAGTCAGAAACTAAACATAAGTAATCAATCGCATTGAATTTCCGATCGATGGATATTGCATTTCCTCATATCAGTTTCGTTCAAGCGTGTGTGTCCCAAATTGCGTTGATATAATAGACACTTCATAAATATTGATATAAGGATCGACTGCCTTCAACATAACATTTCAAGCGGAAAATGCATTTCTTTATTAACTCATTTGCGCATTTGGCGATTGTGCAGGGCTTTCTGTCTCATACCGCTGCGCATGCTTGTCACGTTCTGCAATCGCTTTTAAAATTTAATGCAATATCAATCAATAACTTGAAGCAAACTGCAAGGCTGTTGCCGTTACGTGCACACGCGACTCATCCCTTCTCATAATCTCTTGGGTTGCCTAACGAGTAAACTGAATGAGCTCAGGTGAGTGCATCACTGATTGACGGGAAGTAATTAATGAGTGTCACTCAAGTCAACACCAGCTTCACTTATTGGATACACGCGTGCGTCATCGGGGAAAACATGAGACGCAAATTTTCGCAAACAAACGCGACAAATTAGCAAGACTAGCACAAGCAAAGAAACACAGACATGCGCGATTTTTTTGCACTCTATTAGCAAAAAAAACTATCATCCATAGTGCAAATGAAAGTTTGGTGGAACTTTTCATTCGGCAAACTTGAAGGATATCTGAAATAATAAGTACGACAGTAGCTAAAGATTCTGCTGTATAACCGAAGACAATGTACGATAATCGTTGAAAAGGACATCAATTACTTACTTGCACCCAATAGTAATCCCGATTAGAGACTTTGCTTGAAGAAACTTGTTTGATCGGTAATAAATAGCGACCACCTTTAAGAAGACGCATAAATATTCATCCCATGCCCAAACTTTAAATACTTACTACGACTCATTCATCAGTTTAGCGAGTAGGCTAACGTAGATTCATTACATTGACAAAATGCCAAAAATTAAGGATGCGGTCGAGCTTGTTTCTCCACTAAAGACCTATTCGCATCCCACATTCTAAAGACATTATTTATTTATTATGTCTTTGAGTCAGGAGGTTTAAAATTGTCTTCACCATTTAGTAATGAATGAAAACGAAAGTTTTCGCATAAAATTTGCATCACTCCAAAGTTCATAATAGCTCGTACGTGAAGAGCACAATGGACTACTCACTTTATT
The DNA here is from genome assembly GCA_027744355.1 of Tyrannoseira gladiata. Lineage (NCBI taxonomy): Eukaryota > Metazoa > Arthropoda > Collembola > Entomobryomorpha > Entomobryidae > Tyrannoseira > Tyrannoseira gladiata. Next base: position 6,576 of record JAHZNH010002043.1, on the reverse strand, counting down.
ACTTTTCAATCGTCACTACAGTACTAGCGAGTGACTCATATGAAGGCAATGAAGGAATACTTTGTCGAAGAAAGATGAACTGATGACATAAATATCATCATGAAGATGGCTTGGGATGGGACAGGCTGACAGAAGGCAAATCAATTTGACAAGGTAAAATGATATGATGACAGGATGAAAATTTATTTCATATCATGTGTCAAACTCGTAGTGTTTCAACCATCAATAATTTAATGCTTTCTTTTAAATGACACAAAAGAATTTGGACAATGACCAAGACAAAGAATGATGCACGCATTTTCAACGCACATAACAAATAAGTACTTTTTATAAATGATGTCATCAAACTAAAGATCGTATTTCAAATCCAAGTTTTGTTGACATTGTAGGAGCATTGTTGCTTCAACGCGTGTGTCAATCAAGCAGGACCAAGGGCCGATAAATATGAAGTCATACTTAATAAAAAAAATTAAGAAATAAGCGATTTTCTCATTTAAGGTATTACGTTGAATCGACGAAACGAGCAACAACTTGGGCCCACAAAAACCACCTAAATACTAACAGGATTACTTTGGGGAAGATAGCAACTCGAGATTATCATAATTGGTTAGTGGGACCCCTTCATACACTGTTATTCCGGAAAATGAGGAACAATGTTGAGTTCTCCCGGCACAATTTAGCAAACACATTTACAAAATACTGTGCTTGCCCAGGCAACTCATCCTCCCTTTTTGAAAAGATGCATTTTACATCGTGATACCAAGGTAATTTTAGGGGATGATGATGGTCATGTCGCTATTACGCCTGACTAGTCAACCTGGGGCAGATTTGGAAGGAAGGGTGCGCGCAATCACGAGCTGTCCAGACATGATTTTGATGAAGTTGGTAAATAATAATGTTGTTGCAACAGCTGCAAAAATTATTTTAATACTTGAAACTTTACCTAAGCCCATCCCAGATCGCATCATCCCATTTCAAAAGGAGGAGGGTAAGAGGAAATTAAATGAAGCTAACCACACTACTACGACCGAGTCCATTTATTCCACAAAAAACTATCTATTCTCTCCGAAATGTGCGCAATTAATCCTGCTTTATGGCTGGAATTAAAATGTTCCGTAATAAAGATATGCTTTCATTTACCAAAAATATATATCTAAATTACTAGCCCGGATAGATATGTACATAATGAATATAAGGTTTTATACAGTCGTCCTTCCCGAGTATATAAGTATGTATTCTTCCGTTGGGAAAAGCTAGATTGGATATTATGGGCTCATCAGCTTAAAACAAAAAAGAGGAAAACAGAAGCGAGTCCACCCAAAAAATTACAATCGATTCGAATCGTGCCCCCACACTTTTTGGTGCACCCAATTTGTTTCCCTCCCTCCGCTTAAATGTGACAAAGGACTGTTTATTACGATTAGATAAGGAGAGCACACACCAAGTTTCGTATTTAGACTCTTGCTCAGCCACCATGTTGATAAATTAAGCAGGAACCATCTAACAGCTTCCTATTTTGTTGGCCTGGTCCTGGCGTCTAAAAAGTTCACGCATTTCTGGTGTGGTACAATGTGTTGGTGCGATGTGCGATTAAGTATGATGTAAACTAATTTATTACTTCCTAATCTACAGACTTCATCTTCCCTTTCTCCTAGGTAGCCTATAATTTTCACTTGATGTATTTTTGCTAATGTTTACCTTTCTCTTGAGCTTTGTAAAACAACAATTTATTTTCCGTGCGATAATAACTAACTACTTCATTAAATTCTGCGTACATGTGCGTAAAGAAAAAAAACATAAGTGAAACAAGTCTTGCGTGCCAAGCCTCACGGTCACAAAATAATGATGATGGTGATGTTGTATTGCACTCATGCAAAACGGTAAGAAAAAGGAAAAGCAATTTCAGTAAACAATGTAGTACACTGTCGCATTAATCCCATTATAAATGCAGAAGCGTGAAGCTCAGCAACTATATTTGAAGTTTGACGAGCTCTCCAGAAGATTTTTCATAAGCTCATGGCATGCCTTCGCTGGAGAAGATGATTATCATAAAATTACCTCGTAATTTAGATCCTTTAATGGACAGCTTGAAATTCTAAAACTGAAATTGTAAGTGAAGTTTATGATAATCTGATATTAACGATTGATGCTTCGGACCGGACCACATTCTTTTCTGTAGTATTTCTAAATAATCCTTGCAGATGCGTGCACATCATTGAGTCCACTATAAAATGGAGGATTAAAAATTTGAAAAAAACTTGATATTTTTCCTTTCGTTCTTAAAGAAAGTCGGGGTCGGGATGATGAGTGGGTTAGATGATGTGGTCGTGTTTTGGCATCATGTCCGCATTCACAATCCACATACGCACACGCATATTTACGCGTGTCTGCTCCAAAAAGTAAGGATTGGGCAGGTATTAAAAGCAATAAAAATCGCTTGAATCAAAGTGTTAATGGCAAACAGTAAATCAAAAGGCAGACGAATTTACATATTTTTTCTGCCACAAGTAAACTTTTACGCAAAATGCTTTCAGTATTAAGTACATATTTAAGTGCATGCCGCCAACTATCAAACTTAACACGTGTTGCATTCAGTAATGGCCTCTTGAAGTTATCCCCGGTGATGCGTATATTGATGAAAAGAAGAGCGAAATGAGTATGACTCCTATCCGTGGGGCATCATAAAAAAGTGGATAAATTGCATGATTAAATGAGATTACCGTATAGTAACAAGTGTCTCATGCGGCCGAGAGCAAAGAAATTTTAACCAACGCATTAAAAACATTGAGGTGAGATAATAGTAATGCCAAAAGATTTTTAATTTCGAATTAAGTACTTTTAAAACCGAATCAACCTATTATGCTCGCATAGAAAAAGTGCATTCAAAACTTTACCAATTTAATATCCCATTCCAGCTAATTACGGTTTACGCATTTCTGGAAAAAATGAAGGTTTCGCGGCAGGGTCATAGGTCCAAAAATAATACTACGGGTTGTGTGTCCCCAAGCTCCAATCACTGGTTCATCGTTCTCTCCTTTTGTAATGTCCTAGACATTTGATGATTTGCATTTTGTACAAAACAACAACTTTGTTATGACTACGACGGTCTCGTTGATTTTGTAGGAAAGGATTACAGAGTTGCAGCATCTGCTGCAATTGCAATGACAGTGACAAGGCCAATGCCATATGAAATATGAATAATTTTGTGGCAGGACTGAGAATTTTCTAGTGTCACGCCACATCAAGGGCCAGGCCGTTTCGGGCATATCCATTTACGAAAATTTTTGTTATGCCCCTAACAAAGGCTTCACTTCACCATAAAATTGTCTTACACGCTAAAGCTCATTTTTGTTATTAATAAGGAACGACAATATGGGAGGGAGGCTTATAGCATTGAAACGTTGATTAGAAGCCACTCCCAAGTCCCAAGATCTCGACTCGGGTGGTCACTTCAAAATGAGATTCTCATAAATGCTAAGAAGTAAGTGTGTAAGTATATGTGTTCCCTATTACTAATAAGAAAATGATGTGGCATCCATCGCATTTTCACGTATTTAACCCCCCGAAGGAAAATAAAGAATCAAGAGTTAATCTTTTTTTCTTTTCATTTCACTTTTTAGAGCTTAGTTAGTGGTCCGCTCTGTCGGTCAAGAGCGGGGGTATTTTCTAGAGGAAGTACACATGAGGTCCGTTCTTTTCATCTCTAGTTGAGTGTCTTGAGTCATGTTAGGACACCTTCATACACTTCCAACAATAAAAATATCGCAGCTACATAAAAGTGCTTTGTTCCCTATTATTCATGATTAGCTGTAAATTATGAAGAAGGTACTAGAAGGAATGCAATAATGTTGGTCCAGTGTTGGAAATTTCAGTAGTTGAATAATCCCTTTTACTTTGACCTTTACGGGCTGAACACTGAACTACTACCTAATCGGATTTATCCCGAGAAGCTAACTTCTTGACACTTTCTTTTAACCATAGGTTGTCGTGAGGTTGCATGAGACGTGCTACCGTGCTATTCATCAAAAGTTTTCTCGCAGCAAAATAAAGATGTAACATGCCTTTTACTTTTGTCAAACGAAGTAAATGTAGATGTAGAAGTAGAACAAGATCGCAATTCAACGTAGGGAACATGTATATCACTGGCATGCATGACTTAATCTGTAAACAGGATTCGAAACCAGGTAGTGATTTATCATCACATATTTAAGTCACTCGGGCCACATCTTAATCATCCACTCCCTTTAAAACTACACGGTTCTGAGAAATGCAAAGCAGCAAAAGACAAATTTTTCGAGCACAAATAGATACAGACAGACCCTTTTCATCGCGTGTCGCTAATTGCTTCTCATTCGTGGGTTACTTACATATTTATCAATCCATTTTAATCCAAACCCGGCGAGTTTATTATTGTACTCGGATTCTTACATTAGTGTTCATCACATTTATCATTTATGAAAATTTTGAATCCCCGATCCCTAAAAAACCTCATGGCTTGGCATACATCCAGCTACAACACTAACCTCGAAACATGCAAATAAAATTAGAGTGCTGCAAGTTAATGATAGTCCAAAACATTAGACTCGGAAAAATTTAGTGCGTATTCGCTTATAATTCTGTGAAATAATGAATCTTTGCAACCAATCCTCATGGCCTAGAAGAGTAGATGTAAAATCACCAAATGCATTTTACTTATTTTGCTTGCCCATTTTTCCAGGAGCCGTCCAGATTCCTGATCATAGTACCCATACAATCCCACGAGCACTATGCTCCTAAAGTTAAAATCAGTGAGTGAAACACTTCAAAGTTCTCTAGAAAAACATTTTTGTTCATCCACAAGAGAGAATCTCTTTCTCCAGCTTCACTTCACCTTTACGGCACGCATGAGGAAGTTTAGCCACAAATAAAGGCCTCTAATAAGACATTTATGTATGCTGTGCTTGCCTTGCGGCTTGGTTCGCGATCGAGCAAGATAACGCTCTCTCTCTCTCTTTCTATGGACGGCTGGGAGTGAATTCCAAGACATTATTAGCGCTAACTTTTGAAAAAGAGTATTATCCAGACGGTTTGAATAACAAGAGAAGGAGAAGAAGATCATTTATATTTAAATAGATTTTTTTCTCTTCCCTTCCACCCTTTCAACGTCACTTGTGCGTGTCCCACACCTACAAAATAGACTTTTTAAGCACTTCATTGCCCGTGGATGAAAACGAGAAAAGAAGCACCTACAGCAATGTACGTATTATCTCCATAATAGAAGAAGAAGAGAATCTCTGGAGAATAAGAAATTTCATCCCTTCCTACTACACGTGAAGCTTTCATCACATCTTCTTCTCTCCAAGCGCTTCAACAACAACATACGGCTCTGTCTACACAAGAAATACTTCCCCAAAAAAAAATTCACATAGAGCAATCTTCACACCTTTTCATGATCACGTTCCGTGAATTGAACGTGAAAAGGGGGGAATACGTAATTCTATACCAGGAACAAGATAACAATTTGGCAGCAGCATCTTGAAATCTTGCATCCTTGCACCGCATCACAATGGCCGCATACAATTTTTCTTCGTCAGTCAGCTAGCAGCGAGCGAATACTTTTTAGCATGGGGACAAGCTCAGGAAGATAAGCGTCTTAAGAAAAAAACTTGATTATCTCGTGGAGGGCCCAACACTCCCTGATTTTCGATTTTATGTATGGGTACTCGCTATATATTGAATGGTGGTCTTGAAAAGTTTTTTCTAAAGAACTACTTACTGCATCTGCATTTCTGCATGGTGCATAAAAACGCTTTGTTTACCAAGGACTAAATCTCGTTGCTGTACATGTTTCTTCTCGGCTGCATTGTTGTTGTCGTCAATTCAGTAAAAATGCGTTTGATTGATTGATATTAAATGGTGGAATGTGATGCAGCAGCATAAAACAAGCTCCTTTCGTATCAATTTGCATGCAACTAAAAACCAATCCCCTTCATTTGTTGCCCCACGTGTGAAGTGCAACTTGAGGTAAATGTATGCATGCATCTTGTCCTTGAATGAAGTCCTGGAGAACATGAAGAGTCTAATAGTGTTGGTGTTGCATGACGTATGTATTTCTGTATGAACTAGTGATGCCAGTAACAATAAAATCATTTCCTGGATATTTTCATGATAACACTCCACCTTTCAGCATTAGGTTCTGTGAATTTGACGATGAATCATTGAAATAAAATTGGTGAAAAAATGATATGCTCACGGAAATAATTTCTCCAAGATCGGTTGCGTAGACCCGCTCCGTCTCCACGATTTCCATCACCACCCGATCCATGTAACTCAGATTGGGATCGTAGCATCGGTTTGCTTTGACTTGGGCTTGACTTCTATTCGCAGAATCCGCACAATCTGGAAATATACAGGAAGGAAATTTTTCATTTTTTAAAAATAATCACAAAAAATTTACACAATTAACCTTATTTTAACCTTATTTTATACGTACTGAAAAAGCACGATTCAGTAAAGCAACGGCACAGCAAGAGTTTCTATGGCTAACGTAACGTACTCGTGCTCTCCTCGTCACTTGCTCGTGGCTTCCTCAATAGT
>JAHZNH010002042.1:0-10590 GCA_027744355.1 Tyrannoseira gladiata | reverse complement strand
GCAGCTTCAATACGGGAACAGGAATACAGACCAGGGGAAAAATTGGGTGAAGTTGGATCCCATTCCTGTTGCTGGGGTAACCATTTCAAAATGGGTGCCTAAGGGAACCGCAGTTTCTGATTTGCCAACCACAAGCTGGCAAACTAACAGAGACAGGCCGAATGCTGGAAGTCCTTGGTGGGACAGAGTTGATGATACGAGAATTTTAACTGGAAGTCGTCCTGGGGGCACCTCATTTTTACGTCCTGAAAGCAGCAGTAGCGGAATAGACGGAGGAATGAGTGGTGGAGGAGGAGGATGGGGCTCAAATAATAATAAAGGAGGACCGTCGGGCGCATCTCTTTCCTCGTTTGACAGGTATCCAACAAACCCATGGAGCGACATCATTTATCCAGAAGGTCCCACATCTGCCACAGTGTCTTGGCAACAAAACAAGGGAGGAATTTCGAACAGTCCGTCGTCGTCCTTCTCATTATCCGGTAGTGGGGCAACGGTGGGTTGGTCAGCTCCTGGACATGAGACTAGAAAGCCTATTGTTGCCACTGGATCATGGTCTGCTCCACAAAACAACAGATTCCCGTCATTCATTAATCGTTTCAATGAACACAGACCCTCCTCCTCGTATCCAGTGAAACAAGCCAGTGAAAATGACCCTCGTTGGGTGCTCATATCCAACACGCGGAGAGTCACGTCTGGCTCATCAGCATCCCACAATAACCGTCGACAAGATTACTTCGACCGAAGCAAGATACTCCAGTACATCAACAGACTTCATCCAGATCTAGACCGGAGGACTGACTTCCCATTCGCCGAGTCACCGCCAACGTCGCATAGAAACGGTAAGGACTTTTGGCAATGGCCATTCCAAGGAACTCTTTCATCTTCTACTGTTGCTTATCCCAGTAAGGATGAGGCGTTCCGAAGGGTAAACTCCACATTGTCAACACTAACTCCAGTACTTATTCACAGAGGCGGACCTACAGTAGCATCGCTACTTGAGAACAATGCGAACGGGCGCCCATCAAGACTCGAAGGGATTTTCAGTGATGGTAACGACTCTGGAGACGGCGACGACAGTAGTAGTGGTGGCACTCTTGAAGATATACTTTCAGTCAGCAGCAGTAGCAGCACTCTTCCACCTCATCTGTCCTCTTACATTGGGGATGGGAGGGCCACGAGCAGTAACACGCAGCAGACGACTTTTCTCCAACCAACTAGTACAACAGTTAGAAATTCCATTCCAGGAAAATTAAAACTAAGCTTACAAAATATTAACCCCGTTTATGCCGCAGTTGGTGCTGGTATGATACCCGCAACACTTGCTGCTGTTATGCCAATGATGTTGGGCAGGAGGAGGAGACGTAGGGATTTGTCTATTTTTAGTCATAAGCAGCAGCGTCAGATACGATCAAATAATTTTTTCTACTATAGCAATCTCCTCTACTAACTTCATTGCGATTACTATTTTTTTAATAACTCATCGATAATGCTTTCCATTAAAACTTTAGTATAAACTTGTACATTGAAAGTATAATTTAATGAAGTTGTACATACTAATACGTTTAACTGAAGAGGGTTCCTGCTTCTTTCTTGTACATACATGAGTGTAATGCTTTCATACATAATTCTGACGAGGTATGATAATAATGCTTCAATACTTGTAAATTATTGTAACTAACAAATTAATAATATATTGTTCATATTAATACAATGCGAAAGAATTGTATATGATGACTATTAAGGGACTAATACATATTTTGCAACTGACTGTGAGCTCGGAAATTGGCATAGATACGGATATTAAATTATTGTAAAATTAAACGCTCTTACTTTACAAATTATGACTGCTTCAGCTAAATAAATACGCATTACAAAACAATACAATAATAGTAAGTTTACCGGCTTGACTGTTACAAATTAATGCTTCATATAAAGCCTACTCAATACAAGTTGTAAAATAATAATTCAGATTTGAATCTAAACCTTCTGATGAAAAATAATTTTAATGATTTGCATCACGGAAATACATACTTATTCATCAAATATTTTCTCTATATGTATCGACATTTTACTTTTATACTGAGGAATGGAGTAAAAATAGTAACGAACTTATTCAGTTCCAAATTATTTCCTATTTTGACTGATTGGGTTACCCGAGGCCGAGCCCCACTTTTGATGAATGCCAAGCCTAATTGGACAACTATGTGTCCTCAGACCACATTGGTCCACATTATTCGTCTCAATTTGGTTTTTGCTTCCATCGGCTTCGCTTTCAACACCCGCTCCCAAATTAACCATCAAATGTTTTTTGGGAATCACTATCGCCTTCTTCTCTTGAGACATATTGAGCAATTCCGCGCTGGTTTTGAGGTCTTTCAGATGCTGGAAGTCGAGTACCTTCAAAGGTGGAAATTCCCGTTCCTGTTGAATCAAACAGGAAATAAATCCGTAATCAGTGTTTGTTTTCATTACACAGATTTTTATATAATGTAAGAACTTATGATTCCAATTGATCTCACGTTTAATTCGCTATCAGTTTCAACGGACAAATAGAACTTGTCGGCAATAGCTTGCTTATTGAGAACGCACGCAAAGAAGAAAGAGTTGGCCGGGGACTCGCTACAAACTACCACAAACTTTTCTCCGTATGCTTCAACCGCGTTGAAAATTATCTGTAAGTCTAACAATTTTAAACAACACTTTTTAATTAAATAGGTTTATACATTTCAAGAAATTACTAAATGAAATGGTTATGCTGATATATATTTTGGAGGGATTACGTTCTGATTTACTTTCGGTTAGGTAGAAATTCTTATCACTGTTTTCGTAAAAAGTCAACATCACTGATACTTCCGGGGACGACGCAATAATATCGTTGTGATTGTTCACAATGTGATTCCAGAGCCCTCCACAGTCGTAATCTAGCTTTCGAGAACAGGCAGCATCGGGACATGGCAATTTGGACCTAAGAAATATTGCAAAAATATTTTTAAAAATTACTTGCTTGCGATACATTTTTGAATGTATAAACGTTACAATTTGTTGTATAATTTTATAGGGAGGTCTTCCATACTGTTGGCGGGATAAGCATTGTTGAACATGTTCCTTCATTTCTGAACCGAGCACTACCGCTTCACATCCTTTAACGCTACACTTATACTGCGAAGAGTTATAAAGGAACTGAAGAACGGGTAGCGATGTTCTAGATGTCACTGGCTTCTTGCAGGTGGAGTTGACGGTTATTGCCTTTGTGCATCCTCTTTTCTAGTTAATCAAACGGGACATGCACTTAATTATTATGTCACTTCATTAATTTACGCGATTTAAGAATAGGAAACAACCCCATTTAATATTTGTACATGATATTTTACCTTTTGGACAACAGAACATGCCGCGCACGAGATATGTCCGTCTGCACACGAGTACATCACATCGGTGGAAAAAACTGGATACCTCTTGCACATAGTACATTTCAACTTTTCAAATAATGAGTTGGGTTCCGGGAGTTGGACCAATTGCGATCTAAAACAAATATGAAATAAATAAACTCATATAATTACAAATGAAAATTATTTTCTAAACATTCCATGTAAAGATACAGAAAAAAATGTCACTCATGTGAAAGCTCTCATACGGGAGTAGATTGGCGGCAGGTGCACTCTTCATTTTCAGCAATAAAAACACCACGAGCAAAACTAACACTAATGTCAGGAAAATAGTAACAGTCATGAAAATTCACGTCAGTAACGCCAAAACAAGACATTTAAGATTTTTTAAATAAAGGACAATTAAATTGCACAGAATTCTTACAGTTGACCTTACACAGTCATTCGATTGTACATTTGACGGTTTGAATTGTTAGATCGGAAAGAAAGAGTATTTATGGCCTTCAACAAGCCTTGAGCAAGACTTTCCTATCAGTAAGCAAAAAGTCTTGTAATTACTGTCTTGCGGAATCTACCTAATTATACTGAGAAATCAAATCCAAAAATGTAAATTGGGCTGATCTCCCTAAACGAAGCAAATCAATGTCGGACAGCTTCCCTAAGCAGCAATAGAGCAATCGGCCCCAGAAATGTCATCATCATCATATCATGCCGTATCATATGAAGTCAGATGTTGTGAGTCGTACTACTACGATGACTAAGATAAATAAGATAAAATCGGAATAGAAACGATGCTGCCGTGTCTTCAACTTAAATATAAGTTGACAATAACCCCGATCTATTCGTCCGTCACATTCAAATAATGAATGTGCTTCGATCGTCTCTTAGGATTTTTATAGAATTTTTAAGAACTTCAGTATTGGAACGTTTTCCAAAATCAAAAACTATGTACGAACTGGCTATTTAAATATAGTTTGAATGATATTTGTAAGTCAAGGTTCGAACTTCACAACGAAAACATGTGCATATAAATGCTTCATTTGATTATCAACATTCATTTCAAAAAGGCGAATCTCAAGAGAGTCCCCTTATTGTCGCATGCCTCATCACATCACATGATTAAGTCGCTTGAAGACCGCGTTAGAATACGTTTAAACGTATGAAATAATGAGATGCAAGTTGTAAAGATCTCACAGCTTTTTTGAAAGTGAATTTTTTTGGTGTGACTAACTACATAAATGTTTGCATGAACAAATCCTAGTAGTCCTTTTCCTACTATTCATAGTCTACATACTTGAAAAAATATAATGAATGGCGAACTGCATTTTCCTCTGAAAGAAGTCAAAAATATGTATTTGTATATTTGTTTAAAAAGCTGAAAAAGAATATGAATGATAACTTATTCTTCCATTATTATTCGAGTTTTCTTATGAGTAAGAGTAAGAAGACAACAAACAATGACGAAAAGAAACGTCAAATCTCCCGCTCTTTGAATCACGCATCGAAAACTTAAGTAAGCAAATAATTTGAAAAGAAAGATTGTTTTCCCCGTCCTGCGCAGTGTGCAATGCGCACTAAAGAAAGTCATTTCATTTCGCCCGCTTATGCATTTCTGTGCTATTTCCCAAAGATTCTTTCGATCAAATGATTGCAAGATGGATCTGCCTGTCAAAATCCAAGAATAATGCATTTTTTTCCTTTGTTCTGAGCAAACAAGATTGAGTTTTCCTTACCGTTTTTTCTTGAGCCGAGTAGCAATCTCCATCTCAATCCTCCTTGAAGAATGACGACTCAACGGTGGTGCTGACAGGTAGGGAACGAACAGAGACAACGGAACGGCAATCAAAATCAAATGAATCGCCATTTTTTCAATCAAACCCGAGCTTAGCAACGTAGACAAATGGACGGTGAAAGACTTTTTTAATATAGTGCGGCGTCGTCGTCGTCGCGTGGCATGGCAATCAAATCGGATCACTGGGGTAAAAAAGTACAGTTGCAGAAGACAAATGCAGGTAAGTAAAGTACTTTATTTTTTTCGGGGTATTGAGTTTGAGTAAGTACTTACGAGCTGGTACCCAAAAATAGACACAATGAGAGTCTAATGCACCTGGGCCGAGCCAGGTGCTTGGATTCACTATACAGATTCGAGAATCATCGTCTTCAATAACTTTGTTCAGAACTAGGCTTCTTTCTTTTCCTACATCAATTTGACGATTTCAATGACCACGGTTGTCTATTCCTGTTATCGTCAAAGGAAGCCAAGCCAAGCAACCGCTGTTGTATTTACTCACTCACATCTCTCTTATCCGAGTAGATGTTTTCTCTGCACCTCTTTGTGGTTGTAATGACTCCCCGTGTAATGGTGGTGCACGCGGAGATGATGAGGATGAGAGGAATTTTCGCGAGGAATTGAAGGCGACATTAATGTCACTACTATTTTTGCATACCGCATGGCGCATACATAAGTATAGCATCTCTTCCGATATAAATCTGGGGAGCCGTGAATGTTTGAAAAAAGAGTCCTTTCTGCATGGGTATCATAAAGCATTAAGGAAGCAATAATGGCGTTTCTAATGCTAAAGTATATCATATCATTAAATCTCATTTCAGGGGAGAAAATAATTTCCCCTACCCCAATCACGAGGAGAAGGACAACAATGATTCTTAGGATTTTAATCATGGCTCCGACTTACCACCCGAAAAAAATTTCCTGGGATGATAGTCAGTCACTCAAAGGACTTGGGGGAGTGAAGGCACCAGAACCTCACGAATTTCCTACCTATAAATAGTTTTTTTTGTGAATCCCAAATCACTACCCAAACGCTGTGAAAATTATCGAACGAAATAAAAGTTGTTTTGCAAGTCGGGATTATTTTTTTACTGTAAGGGCTCCCGCATTTTAAAAAATCTATTTTTTTGCACCTGCACCTTCCGCAGTACTACCTGGGGTTTTAGAAGATGCTTACTGCACGAGCCATTACTAGTAGTGTGAATAACGAGGGGAAGTAAATACGTAACACGGGGACGAGTCGGGCGGAACTATTATTGCCTTCTTTGTTACACTTATTTTTTGTTGCTTCATCATTTCTAGAAAAAACACGGGATGTAATTTTTAAATGCAACACGAATACCTCCCCGAGAAGAAGAATTTTCAGAGTTGCATCTCGTTTTCCCGTTAGAACTGATTGAATTCAGAGAGCAAAAAAAAACTGAAAAACTCGCCTGAAATTCCTGACTCACCTAAATAGAAGGAAACATTTTTTTCTGGTTGTGTGAAGGGTGCTTCCAACAAGAAAGTGTAGCAATAATTCATCGATGTGAAGGAACTGTTTATAATTTTGTATCTGGGTTTATTGTGCAGTAAATTTAAAGACACTGATTGAACTCGGTTTTTTTCGGGAGCAGTTTTAGCTCCCACGTAAAAAAATTACTAGGTTTAATTAAAGTGTAGCAAGTGCGGCTACTTTAAAAGTTCCCCAGAATGTTGTCATTTGAAGTGAGGCAACGCAGGTTCGGCGTTGTTCTGGTGCACTTAATAATAGTCATTGTCAGTCTGCATGCGGTGGGAGGAAAACCAGCTAACTTGAAATCAGGTGAATAATTAGAGCGGTTGTACTGTTGTGTAATTGCATGCAAATTTGTTGAAAATTTGGATTGTGATCTAAATTTTTTGATCTTGTGGTAAAATTAGATCCGCATTCTGGATCCTCTTCATCGAACTTATCCCCGCTTCGGGCATCTCAGCCGGTGTTCACGGGCCGCTCTGTAGATGACCTCCATAGAAACTCCGGTTCGGGACGGAAGGTTCTCACATCGCTACGTGAAGATGGAACATGGCAAGCTTCCGCACGCCTCCCCACAGCAACCCAGACCGGAGGAAAGGGTCACAGCAGGTATAAAATGCGACGCGACGGTAGTTTATCGTTGTCATTAAAAAGTCAAAACCCAAAACTGTATCAGGTACAAGGTAGAACCATGGGAAAAACTGGTAATTTAGGGGAAGGTCCATTAAATGGAAGGGGTAATAGTGATAATAATTACGCTAGGCAATTTTCACCCTCAGAGCTTAGATCATTTTCTGTAGTCATCTCGGACGTTGATGTTACCGGTAATTATAACAAAAATATTTACGGCGTGCATGAAGGCATAGGGCAAGAAGATTCTTACTCGAAAGCGGGTGTTTCTAGTTATCACCTCAAATCGAATAGCATACATCGCATGAATGCTTCATGGAAGTTGAAACCAGGTCATTTGACGCCATCTTCGGATGACTTGTTAGAATTCCTTTCCCATTTCGCGAATAGTGATGGTAGAACCACTAGATCAGAATCAGAACAGGGTCAGAGTCAGCAAGAGCAAAAGTCACCTGCGCCACTCAAGAAAAGACGAATACTTGGACAGAGGGAAAAGTATGAGGAGGATGACCAGCAACTTTTGAAGAGGCAAGAGGAAGAAGAGGAGGATAAAATGAATAATCAGCCATTCTTAACTTGGTCAGAGTCCTCACGAAATATACCCTTGACTAGCTCCACTGAACTAATTGAAACGGTGCGATCCTCATCCACGATGATGACGAACGAAACAGCTCAGGACTTGGGGAGTGATGCAACTATTCAGGAATCCAAAGGTGTTTCATTGAGCACAGAAGCGAAAGGATTGCACGACTTGCTCTCAACTTTAGATGAGCTTAATGAGAGCGTTGATACTGCGCAGAAAGGAAAGACAGTCTCCTTCTCATCTCCTCCGCTACCAACACCACCACCATCGTCTTCAAATGGTATTAAAAATGTGAGTGGAAATCACGCGCAAAATAATACTCATGATGACAAAGGAGAGGGGGATTCTTCTCCTCCTCAATTGCAATCCCAACAGACAGAATTAGACCAGGCACGAAAACGGATTGAAGAGCAGGTGCAGTTGGTGGACGAGGAAATGACAGAATCGTCTCAAAAAGTAGAAGGAGAAAAAGAAGGTGAATTATTTGTTGGGAATGACACAGCGAAAATATTTGACGGTAATGCTAATAGTAATGACTCTAATACGACGCATAATTCGAGTCTCATCAACACCACCACTCCTGCATTGGAGAAGAAAGGTATTAAGACGGGAAGGAGGAATGCAAAATCAGCGTTTTTTGAATCAACAACAAACTCTGCAAATAGAAATGATCATGAAGATGATGAGAAAGAGGAGTTTGATGATGGCAATAATAGTACAAGAATACGGAATATAAAAGGGGGATTCTTCAATGCATCATCATCATCATCTACGTTTACTTCGGGTAGAAGCACGAGTGCCACTTCTTCGGGAGCAGACAATGTGGATTCAAGCAAGAGAATGAAAATTGCGGATCCTCAACAAACAGCATCAGATCTAAAGAAGCTCATGTCCTTAATACTAAAGTCAGACGGGAATAAGAATGTCGGTGGAGGATTGCAATTAGCAAACACCGGTAGCATACTGGGGGAGGAGGATAGAAAAAGTGGGGCACAAGTCGTGAACATTGTCATTACACCGAACCAGGAGACATTCTCAGCAGCAGGACCTCATTTGCATATTTCGTCTCAGAATCCCCTCTTGAAAATTAATGCCCCACAAAAAATTCTATTTCTCAAGTCTCCACAAGTCAAGCAAATGCTCGATATTGCGTTGACCGACCCAGCGGTGAGCTCAGCCGCCCAGAAAATTGCGGCTGCTTTGGAAGCAAACCCGAATCACTTTCCAGGTCCGATCCCCACAAACGTTGACCATAGTTACCTGGCGGGGTATGGTGTACAACAGTCACCAACCGTTTCTAACAGTAACAACAATAATGCGGATTTGGAGGATGATACTGATTCCACGCCAAATGGGTTTCCCATGTCAGGAAATGGATTTCTCAATATAAATCATCCGAATCTACAATTTCACCAAGCGTTACACCACATGATTGTCAATGGCACTACGCCAACCGTTATTAACGCCACCACGAAGACAAACATCATCAACATTTTCGTGATCAACTTTAAAGAAAGTAATAACATCGGAGGCAGCAGCGCAGAGGAGACAGGTGCTCTGCAGCATCAACTCGCTGCTAATCAAAGTCCGTTCCGAATTAACATCAAGCCATCACAAAAGCCAAAGCTGCCGTTACCAATTAGCGTGAAGCCTCTCCTGATTGAATCGGTGAGCACGACCCCATCCCCACCAACAGATCTCTCTTCGCTGTTTTTCAATAATAAAATGGGAATTGCCGCTGAGGCAGAGGGAGAAGACGATGAAGCTGATTCAGTCGCACCCACTAAACATTTTGATATGGCGCATCATCATCATCATCATCATCATCAACACAATCATAATATTCACAATAATCAAAATCATCATCACGCGTTGTCAGGTTCCCCTGACAAGATCAACATATTTGATCTCCTCCCAGGAGATATTGGGACCGTCACGGCTGTTCAGTATGCCCCTGGTGTTGAGAACGATAATCAGAACCAAACAACAATGATTCCCGAAAATAATAAGCCATCATCTTCAACAATGCAGTACAGTGATTACTTTGCAGATTTTCTCCCAGATCGCAGTAGGGAGCCGCCTGGGAATGAGAACCCCATTCAATCGCACAATGAGCATGATATTCTAGCCATTTTACAATCCCACCGAAGGAAAAAGCCGTCATCGCAAGAATCTGCTGCGTCTTCCCCTGAAGATCAACAAGATTCACTTCCTCCAGCCTTAGCGCATTTACAATGGATTTTTAAAAATCAGCCCCCACCAAAGCCACAGATTCCCAATAATCACCACAATCTATTCTTGAAGAGGAAGGGGCAGCTTGAGACTTCAAGTAATGACGATATCTCCTCAGCGACCGCGGGTGGAAGTGGCAGTGATTCAATGATGGAACAAGAGGAAACTATCAATAATCCTCCTTTAAAGTATCAGGGGAGTTCAACTCAGGATTTGGTAGATTTTCTCATGAAGCTTCAAAACGTAACCAGGCCTCTGTCGTCTTTTGATCTCAATGAATTGAAAGCACGAAGAAATCAAACGACCACGAGCTCTAACAACGATACAACCATTTCAACGCATGAGCATAATGATCAGCGTGCCCAAAACTCAAGCAGTTTAAACTTGGGAAATATGAATGGGACAACAACTCTCATAAACTACACGACGAAGCGTCCCGCATTTTGGAAATTCGGAAACAAGCTACCCGTTGGAA
>JAHZNH010002041.1:0-42795 GCA_027744355.1 Tyrannoseira gladiata | reverse complement strand
ACAACTACATACTTGAAATCGTTAGTGTAGTTTTCTTTGAATTCTTTAATCTGATACGAATTTTTTCCCGGTTACCATTTTAAGTTTTATGTTTTATGTACAGCACTCAAAGTTTATCGTTTCTTTAAAATATAAGAGTTAAGGACTGGACGTGTCGTGATTAAGACTATCATCACTCTCCAAGTACGTTACGTACGAGTCGGTCGAATCGTGGTGACTCAGATCTGTTGGGGTTTGCGTCATCTCCAAACCCCCTGGTCCTCCACCGCCACCGTTGTGCATACCGATATCGTAACCGTGCATCTGCAGAGAAAACAAAACGAGGGTTATTATTATTTTTACATCAAATTCATTTTTAGAGGAGCATAATACTAACTTAGTTGGCAATGTGAAATATCGTTTGTCCGTTGTTCTGTCAAAAAATCATAGGGAGAGAAGAAGACCTGCGTGTGGGTTAGGTCTCATCCAGACCACACACTTTCTCACCATACGAAAAATGTCAGGAAGATTGACACTGTCATAATAATGGAAACGGTTTTTGATGAAACCGTCACCAGCTCATCTCAACACGATAATCATAAATCATCTTATTCTTGCCCAACTCCCAAATATTCAACAAATATGGACAATTCTCGCATAAAAAATCATAATTTTTAAAAGGAAGAATCTAGTGCCTAGAAATGATAAAGATTTTTTATCTTCAAGATCTTTCAGAGGCAAATAAAAACTAGAAGAATATCTGTGGATTACGAATAGCTATATACAACAACAGTCAGTTTTTTCTCTCTTGCCATCCCAAACAGGCCAAACATCTCCACCACCACCACACGACGACGAGGAGATTGTTGGTTGTTTAAGTTTCCTTTCGTGACCCCTGCGGCTCTCAAGAACTCGCACAGATGTGGTATTGGGTGTCAGCTATGCACTTGCTCAGACCTACCTACCCTTTTGTAGACTTGCCTCCCACAATCTCCAAGCATGGTTCGCGTCTATCCAATGAACTTGACTCAAAAGTCATAAATAATCCTCGAGAAGCCCATCCACAAATCTCCCCATATAACGTCAAGATAATCATAATAATGAGCAAAAAAGGAAGACGCGTACAATTACATAAGCACTGCTCAGACATCATTATCAACATTGTGGAGGAATAAGTAATATCCTGGCCTCATTGTATTTTTTTCTTGGCAAACACTACTTAATCCCGATCATGATTCATGATCAGGGTAATAATAAGACATGCTTAGAGTCGCACCAGCAGCTCGTTACAAAAATCGCTATTAATTAAGAATTTAATTAATTAGCATGCCACAGTTGTTCCACCTATCAAGCGCAGGTAAGATTTTCTAATTGGACGAGTTTTCATAATCAGTGGAGTACATCAGTAAGCATTATACTTTGTGCTGCACTACTTAGTTGGTGCTGGCACAATGAAAACTTCATCCTTTTTTCTTGAAGAAAAGCTCCGGATTTTTTTCTCTGACCTAAATTAATTATGCATGTAATATGGGATGATGTGATGCATGGCTTGGTTTGGTCCAACGTATACCCTAGATTAGCATGCTAGCTTTTCACCAAACAAACACTAAATCTGAAACATTTAATTTTACTAATAATAATTATGAAAAAGCACACAATAATCTCGCCTTCCTAGGAGCCAAGTCCTAATAATCATGGCGGGGTCAGGTAGTAAAAACCACCTGTGCATAAAAAGAGTCGTGAAAAAAAAACGAATCCGAATCTCCTACCATTTCAGTCATTTTTATGATGATTTTTATAGACTTGTTTCTTAATCTGCTGCTGCTGCAAAAAAATGCCTGAACGCGGCATATAAGTAACACACCGAAGATAATCATGATTACTTATTCTATCTTGACGATCCAGCATTTTGCACACCAAAACGATTTTTTCTCACAAATCTAAATTAAATCAAAGTTTAGCGAGTTAGAAGACTAATTCGCAAGTGCGGATGTATGTGATTCACGAAAAAAAGTCGCAGCGTCAGAAGAGCCTAAAAAACCTTTTCATACATTCGCTGCTGAGCCTGCCTACAAATCAGAACTCACGTTGTGTTGTTCACGATATGACGATAATAAAAAAACTAGTAAAAAAGTAAAATACTAACTCAACATGGTTATTCGTTTCGCCTATTCGGGATGGAAGAAAGGCTGGTCCTTTTCATCCCCAATATACGTAGTGGTTCCATGTTCTCTCAGGCTTTCGTTTCAATTCGAATACTTACATCAGTATACATATATTTTTTTATTTATCCACCATAGAAATGCGATCCCAATCGAAAAGGCGAAACGAACCATAAGTGCATACCATGTGCCATGTGTATGGATTTTTTATCTTATCTTTATCTATATAGGTATGCATATAATATTACCGAGTGAGTGAGCTGCACACGAAACTTTTACTAGCTCCACCACCACCAGAAAAAAATACATCCTAAAGCCTGAGCTTGAACAGCCATGGCAGAAAAATGAAACGCACCAGAGGACCAAAGCCTAACCAGCAGCCTTTTTTGAGCTTTTTTATCATCTCCACAATCTTAAAATAATTTCATTCTTGCTCTCCTATTGGTTCCGTGGATATGAAAGAACAAGAGAAAAAAACAAATATGTACAAATGTTATCACAAGAAAAAAGAGGGAGACCCACAGGGAGACAGGTATGATTACATGTTGTGCTTGTGTTCTCTCTCGCTCTCGAGAGGTTGTTTTCTTCGATCTTGTGGCTGGGATGTATTAGCTGGAGCAGAAGTTCTTTTTTTATTCCTCCTGCTAGAAATATCCACTTTTTTATGCTCACCGAGTCCTGTTCTGTTCACTTGCGCTGATTAGTCGGATCGTTAAACGTTTCTAGTTCGCCAGATGAAAATAGGCATAAACCTGAGCCCTGTTAACTCGAGAAACCCGAGCAGTAATTGCAGTTGTACTTACTACTCAACTCACCTTATGCCTACCTACCTGCCTACTATGAGGGCTTGTTGATGTTGTCAATCTAGATTTTATATACTTTTTCTCGTAATTTTTTTAGAGTTGTTGGTTGGTAATTCCTCTAACTCGCTTGGAGAACGAAGTTGAATCAAGAATTTTTTTGACTCGATCGCTCTGGAAGAAGGCGAATTTAGACTTGTGAGAGCAAATAGAAAAAAATCCTAAAGGAACAGCAATGGCTATTGAACAAATAATGGTCCTTTTGTTCAAGCCAACTTGTACGGGGGAAAAACATACCCGAGTAATAGCAGCTGCCTGAATAGTTGAAGTTTGCTGTTTGCTCCGACTCAGAAACATGAATTGCATTTAGGCATTTCAGTTTTTTAGGACTTGAAGAAAAAAAAATACTCGTGAATATTTTCCAGTTTAACAAACCTCATCGTACTATGCAAATGTTCTTGAATTTATGGCTATTGTAAACCAGCAATTTTAATACTAATGAAATTACAGGTGTACACATCACATATATCCAATTTAATTGAATATCTAAACTGACGCACCAACAATAAGAGATGGACCATGCATGTTAAGAATATAATACTACATGTCCTTGTTTGAGGAGTTCATTTACATATGTACAAATTCAATTTTACGCTCCGCAATAAAATCTGTTTTTCTACGGGAAAAAATGCTGATTAATGAAAATTGACGGGTTGTAATTTCCAATGCAGAGTTTGACTCATGAAAGGAATGCTTTTAGGGGGCAAAATACTACGCCAAACATCCTAAAGAAGTTCAGAGTACACACACGACCTAATCCTTTGATGTATATGAATAAGATGATGTGTGAGGGGAGTGTGATGGGATGTTCTACCTAACTTTGTGAATTCTCAACCTTCAGTATTAGGACTTGATTGGCCAGGAACAGAATCAATCATTTTGATAACTCTGAAAAATGAATCGATAATCCAGATCAAAATCCAACTGGATTGACAAGTATCACTAGTGGTGTGGTCTAGTTTGCTCATTTTTCACCTGATGGACATGTAAAATAAAAGATCTCCGAAGGGAAAATGACAACTCGCGTGTATTCAATCAGCTCAGCTGTATCTTCTGTCATTTCTGTGGTCAACAGCACTATGATCAAGTTTTTTAAGATCAAACTTCATCTTGTAAAAAATGACAAACAATGCAATTCGATCTGATGTTCTTACTGCTTGCTTCCAAAGATCACCTCGGACATTAAGCTGATCACCTAAGATATCACTTCTCGACGAGACGTTCTCGTGTCAGGATCTCAAGATGAGTCTTGAATAGTGTCAGAGTGAAAGAATTATAGAATGGGTGGTCTTCATCCTTACATGGAGAAGAAAGAAAAACGAATACTTATAGAAGCTATTCGGATCGGTTCTAAGAATTTTCAGAAATTCAATTCAGGCTATCATTTTTACAATGCCGCATGCACATTTCATTTGAGAATCCTGTAAAGATAAAGATCGAATTCGATTTTTTGGTCAATGATAATGCCTACTGCCACTGCTTGATGGAACGAGAGAGAGATAGATAACTTGATGTTGTGCCACCATTAAAGCTCAAGCCAGTAATTTTTTTAAATCCTTTAGCTACAACTTGTTAAAACGTGACTGAAGTTAATCCTTTTAAATGAGAATATTAGGAAGTCTCCGCTAAAACACGATGAAATGGGATGGGATTGGGCAGGAGAAACTTCGAATTTTTCTCGGTGGAGATTCTCCTTAATTTCTCAGTCACGGAGTCAAACCCTCTTCTTCGTGGAGTTAGCATGTCAGTAAAAACGAAAAGTAAATAAAACAGAAGCTGAAGGCCAGAGAACCTCCTTCCTTGAATTAAGTAATCCAATTTGCTAGCCACTCAAGTAAAATGCATGGGTTTCTATTAACTGGCTGACTGATTCCAAGCACCACCTGGAAATCATATTCATAGTACGTTTCTGAGGTGTACATAAATCTGAGATGGTCAGTGGTTGCAAGCAAGCCTGACCCACCCGGGGTGAATGAAACTTCTCGAGATGGAAATGTAAAGTTCATTTATTCACGTGTCGGAAGTGTACATATGGGCATAGATTAAATATGTTCAATATAATGTAAGTAGTCAAGTAGACTTGCTAATTTATCAATTCGCTAATTTGTCATAAGTGGAAGAGACGCGTAGGACAACAAAAGTACGCCCACCCACCTCCCTCAGAATATGACAAGTTTGAGCAAAGCAGTTGACTTTTACCCGCGTCGACTTTCACACTTTTGCTAAAACCCGCTAAGTCTTAATCAAACAACTAATCCATACACATTCAATTAGCAGTAAAAATATAACTACGGTGGCTAGAACAGAACTGAATTTAGCAAAATATGCTAATTTAACCGAAGCACAGTTAAGTAGATACATAGATAGATTGTGTGCTGTGCCAAGTCAAGTAGTCTTTTTTATTAAATCGAGTAAATAAAGAACTTGCTACATTTCACAATTCCCTCTTATCTAGTTCCTTTTGAAGTAAGTAGTTTCAAAAAATATTTTTATGATCACCTAATAAAATTTTTTGATATGGCTTATCATCACTTCTGAAAGGTTGCAAGTTGCAGCAGCTACTCATATTTTTGAAATCATGCCTTTTCATCGGACCACGCGATTTTCTTTGGCGTGCAATAAACCACATAATGAGCTTAAGGAAAAATCTGAAGCTTCACAAATTTATCACGTCTTCGTGACCCTTTAAAAAACAATAAAAAACCCTTTGACTCCACACTCCAAGCCGCGCTTATTTTTTTGCGTGAGGGCTTTGGTCGTAATGTCGAAAGAAATATTTTGTTTTCAATTATTGTCCTTTTGATACGAACAGCATTTCAATGATCACATGAACTAGAGAATGTGAATATTCTTTTCAAAATCAATAAAACAGATTTGAAGACGATGATGCGAACATGTCATGCACCCCAGAAGTGTATTAGTCATGCATCTTCTCCCCCGAAATCGAAAGCAGGTGGCCTGATTACTCCCCAAACTTGAAAATTTTATTGCTCCGTGAATTTACATAAGGCCACCCTTCAAGTTTGCTGCTGCTTCTGCTCGTTCTCATTCCCATCATCGTGATTAAGCTAATGGAATCAAAACCAAGGGAGTAAGTTAGTAAAGTATATGTATTCCATCCAGCCAGCTTATAGATACGTATCTTGCTCATCTCCCCCGATTTTTTTCGCAGATCTATGGATCTAGATCTCACAGTTTTCATCTTTTCATCCTGATAAGATCCGACCAGCTAAGCTGAGGATGACTCTCCTCATTATCAATCTTATCATCAAAATGGATGCATACACACTTCAGAGAAGCCTCCTCGATCCTCAAGCCATCTCCATCCAATATATGATCCAGGATATCAATAACCTGGGCTTTAGTAACTCCCCGAGCCAAACTCTGATGCCTTCCTGCTCCAAATCTCCAGGAAGAGAAAATTGTCTCTGGAGAACATGCGAACATCGTCCAGGCCACGCACCACCACACCACACCATACCACCACCATCATCATCATCATCAAGAGCAGGCAGAGCCAGACACACACCCAAGCAAATGTGCATGATTTCCCATCCCACCATTTTCTTTTCTCCCTTCCGTCCTCCTCCTCCTCCTCTTCATTGCTGCTGTCGTGAAATATATAAAAATCGATCGTGACTTTGAATTTCTTTCCGGGTAAAGTAGAGCGAGCAGGGCAGGGACCGAGTGAAGAAAATACCTACTCACTTTTCGAGATGGAATGAAGTGGGCTAGAGTAAAAGTGAATTTCGAGTGACGAAGACGAGAATGAAGTGAGTCGAGTGAATCTAGTAGTAGAATGCGGAATGAATGGCATGGATAACACAATATAAAGAGAATCCCTTAAGAGAACTAGTGATGCGTCTCAGATGTGCTACATGTACCTTCATTTTTCCCCAGAAAGAGAAGTTAGCTTTAAAACCTCTCCAGCATCACGACTCACGATATGATACGATACTTACGATACACACACACGCGGGGAGAATTCCTTTTTTTTCTTCAATGAAAATGTTTCGCCGGAGGTTGGTTGTTTGTACGGTGCATGTGCATCCACTCACATCATCCCTAAACAAATCATTCCTCTTGGGCATATTTTATAGAGATGTTCTTCCCATCTCTCCACGTCCCCACTAATAGTGAAATCCAGAGCCAGCCGCAGAAGGGAATACCCTCTCTTTATGTGTATTCCTAATGATAACGATGATTTTACCGGCTTTTTTCTATTACCCAAGTTTGGGAAACTAACTTTTTTTCCATGCATTTTATGTGCAACTGAGTGAGTAAGGAGAGGGACGCAGAATTTCACTTGCTGTTCGCCTGGAATGCACGCATAAACGTATTAAGTCGGTTTTTCTGCGGAAGAGGGAAAATAAAGCACCAAGATTTATGGTTCTGAAATGCGTTAATGGATGAAAGAGAAGGATGGGGAACGTTTCTCGGTTAGCATTACAAATGCATTATACGGTTTGGATTTTACGGTACAGCCAGGAAGGGAAATGAATGAACGCTGGAAAATTAGAGAGACTTACTTATTTTTGCATGGAATGAATGATCCAATATTTTGACAACCTTACGTAAACTCTTACACTGATTCATTCACATGAAATGTTTGTAGGAGGAAGCGAAAGAAATCAATGAATGAGTCAATTGAGGAGGAGGGTGTATAGTTTAAGGCTTGGCCTTTTCCAGGAATGTCATCAAAGTGCCTGTATTGTAACGTAATACATGTGTACCGTGGATGACAGTAGTAGTTTTTTAATAGAGCCCTCTCCCTCTCAGAGGTTCTTTTTAAGGTAGTATAAAGGATGCGACAGTAAAGGACCGCCGGGAAAAACAAGAACATCAAAACTCTGACTTCACTTTTGTGAAACATAAAGCGATTTCTTTAGGAGGAAGATTCATTGTATGCCATCGAATCTTTGTGCATTGCATGCAATGCCATGCAAGTCTGGCATAGTGTCAATATACTTTTGGTTTTTACTTAAGAAAAAGCATTGACGTCTGGTGAACTGTGTTTTTAAGATATTTTCGAATTTTTATGAATTTCCTATTCGCATTGCATGAGTAAGCACAGTTTACGTTTACGAAGAAGAAATACTCACATTCCTTGAGACATTTAGGTGAAGTTGACACGTAAAAATTGGGAGATTTCGATGAAAATGATGATGACGGCGAGGACTCAAGTACACAAAAGACGGATTGTGATGCTTGAGTTTCTTGCTTGTTCAAGAGAAAAAAGTGAAGGCAGGTGAAGGTTGATATACGCAGTTGGTATTGGTAAAAGTATTAGTGTAATCACCCACCGCTCTTTTTATTACCAAAGAGGTGCCGACAAAAGATAGCGCCGGCGGATGAGGGACCGGGACAAGAATGACTTTTTGACCGGGAAAAATATATAACTTGTTCGATTTAGTGACATATGCACTAATGTCCTTTGACTGGTCAGACCAAAACAACCGAACTGAATTCAATTGAGGGCTGGATCTATTAAATGAAGATATATATGAACTGAATAAGGACTTGAACAAAGATTACTATTTTTGTGCACCACCCTTGAAGAAAACAGATTCCTTATGAGAGCATCATTACATTATCATATCATTATTCAATCAAATCACGATCAAATGATACACAAGCTCAATTTCTCTTCTGATTCCTGATAACCTGATTGACACCAAAACTGAGCAAGATGACAAATCATGAAAAGCTGCTCCATTGGAGTCATGCACAATATTGACTGGGTTGCATTCGTCCCACCCAGTCATCGATACCAAATACTTTGTGCGTAATTTCACAGATGCAGAACAATAATTCAAGATCTGATATCTGATCATGACTTGACGGAAAGATCAAGGTAATGCTGAAACGATTATTAGAGAACTTCAGTCAAGTCAATATGAGCATTGTATAATTTTTTTTCAAACTTTGTTCAAACTGGAAATGCTCCGCAAAATTATTGGCAATTGCTACGATCGAAATATTGCATGGATAGTAAAATTAGTGCATTTCGTTTGGAGCGATCTGGTAAATGAACGAGACAAGGATAATGTGGGCTACGTGAGATGAATTCTGCATCAAGAATGATTCAAGGAAGCCGTGTCGTGACAGCTGGATTGGATTGGGTCAGTTTGACAGGTTGATGGATTGCAAGGATTCAATCGTTGATTGATCAAGTATGCAATGTGCCATTCCAGTGGATTAATTGCTGATAAGTCAAAGAAGTCTGTAGTTAGGAATGGCGATTGCTTAAACTTAAAATCGAGTGCTTTATCAATTTAAACCTTTATATCAAATGAGGAGTATCTTTGAGAATGCGAATTAATAACCAGGGGTGCGTGTAGTGTGCTCGGAATATGAAAGCAGGCTTTTTAAGAAACTACATATACATCCAATACGTACTGAAAATATGAAGACAATGGAAAGGTGACTTTTACTTATTTGCCATGATTTTCCTCTACGGACCGTGGTCATCATCATAATGATTTTTTCCATTTGCCAGAATCTTACACCCAGGTAGTTTTAGTTCACTAGCGTTGGGCAAAAATCGTCCGTTCAGCAAAAAACGACCGTCCCGTTCAAAATGTGATGCCATGATACGAGAGGCACGTGTGTAGTAATCTATCTACTCACAAGAGACATTAATATCATCTAACCAACCAACAGCCGACTGGCAGACGGATTCTTTTCTGTTCTGATGATCCGTATCAGATATCACGGTCGTTAGGGATGAATCAACTTGCGCTGTAGCACGTTATTGATAGTGGTGATGGCTATTCTAGCTAGTTGGCGTTAGTGGATATTTCGAAGGTTATCGACGTCATGCGCAAGCAAACGATACCTATGGATGATTGGATCTCCTTAGAGAGGGACTTTGGCCCTAGGCAGTTGGCAAGGTCTAGAACGGAAATTAGAGCTGACTTGTGTATAATTGAGCCATGCTCACATTGCTCACTTTAGCATTTGGACGTACTTCTTTCAAGTGAAAGCATTTTGGGGGTAAACGCACCATAGCAAGTGGCAAATGATGAAAAGTCGAAGTAAACTTGAAGTGGAAAATGTTTTTCGCAGATCAAACTCAGCCTTCTATTGCATTTTAGCTGGTTAGAGAAGCAACGTCACAACCTTTGGCAGCATGATCTGTAGTTAAACTCACTGCAGCATCTCAAGTTCAGATAAAATCAAGGATGTATGTCAAAATCCAAATTAATTACTGCATACGCATCTTACAGAAGCAAGGTAATGCAAGCATATATTTAATTCACATGCGTCACGAGTAATGACCACACTCAATGACATGCCAAAGTTTTAAGACTTTTTTAATAGTCCATGAATGAAATGAGCAATACAATATTTGAATTGAGATCTTGATGACGGACCCACATTTCAAAATGCTTACGATGCGAGTTTCCATTTGCCAATGCAATCTGACCTACTTTACATGCAGCCAAAGCAAGAACGAAAGACAAAATAGGCAGCAAAACAATTAAAAGTCAGCATCTCTAAGTCTGATTAAGATATTTGATAACTTGTTCATTTTTAGTTGGCCACAAGTACGCACCCAATCTAAATTGCTGCTTTAATGTGCATTCTACCAATACCAATGCAGGAATTTTTTTCGCCCAAGAATCTCAGGAATGAATTGACTGATCCCGTCATTCATACCTCAGGAAAAACTCTTTCTTTTTGAAATTAGAGGAATTCAAATACAAAAAGGGCAATCAAAAACGAAGCTGCGTAACTAACCAATAATGGAAAAAGGACCATTAGCCAAGTGAATTTTCAATTTTTTTTCTTCCATTCCCATTCAAACTCCGGGAAAAACGTTTTCCTACAATACACACCTACATTTCCTGCAATTTCCTACTGATCATCATCATCATATCATTAAGCAGCTCATTATATAAAATCGGTATCCAACAAAGCGCTTTATATTACTTCTCCTACATTCTATTAACATAAGTTGAAAGAACGAGATGACGATCTCGGTAATCATGAGAAAAAAAGGAGGCTCGTCGAAGTCAGGCCGGAGCATCCAGGTTTAATTCAGAGTCAAGCAAGGGAAACGACTCGCCTCTTGAAGAAGGTGAGTGATTGATGTAATGGATGAATTGATAATGGAAGATACGAGGATAAGATAGACTTCAAATAGGGCGCACGGCACTTGATCACACGGCAGACAAGCATACATACGGAGTAATCACTCCTTTTTTCCCTTTGTAGGTGCAGGCAGGTAAGTATCTAGTGGAGTGAGTAGGAGCAGCAGAAAAACCAATATCTTGATATAGGGCTATAAATGTAATGAAATCATCATGATTCTTCCTCCTATAATACCGGCCTACACACATTATATTTTTTTCATCTTCCTCAACAGTTCTCTGGAAGAAAAGTGAGTAAGTAAGTATGTACGTTGGTAGGTACGTTATATAGTGAAGGATCGTAAAGGAGCAAGGTGTTGCGTCGCGCCAGGATGTCCACAAGACGAGACAGCATCAATAACTCTTCTCTCCACCACCAAAAAATCTTTTTTTCCTTCCTTGACGGCTCCAACACCACCAACAAAACAAACGACCAAGAGCAAGAAAGTCTCCAGCTCTTCGGTCTCAGCATCGCAGCGTAGTCCTCATCATCATGCTAATATGCCATATTACATGAGTGTACAACAAACCTCGAAAAACAAACATGCATAACCAGTTTTTTCCAACTTGATTCCTCCATTCTCCTTCCTATTTCTCAATTCTACAAAGCTTAAGTAAGTAGGTGCATTGCCAGAGAAGATGGAAATAATAATAATATGTTCGTACTCACTCACTTGACCGAGCAGTCGGCCCAGTCAATTTTTTGCCTCTGAATTTTTATCAATTTTTGTACTTTTGCACCGAGCTCGCGAGGACGAAGAAAAGATTTTGGAGAAAAGCTTGTTGTCTTATCACTTTGTTTTTTACAATCTCTTTTTCATGGCCACGGTTCGATTCAGTTCTTCCTCAAGAAACAGCGAGCTTGAAGTAATCGATGTTACAGACAACAATCTGCTACTACGCCTGCCCGTAATTAAGAAGGCTTAAGAAATTCCCTACTTTCGTCGTTCCCTTGAATTGTATTTCTTTTCTTTCGTTTTTAATCATATCATCATAATCCAATGGCAATGTCTCATCATCCCCATCGTACTTATCATCTTCATGACCAACGCCAAGGAAAAATACCCTTTCCCTTCGGGAAGCACTTCTCATCACAATCCAATCCTTTTTTTCCACGATAATCTCCAAGAATATTTTCGAGACACGAACTTGGCACATTTTTATGGGATCATTACCACCGTCGTCACCACATCCACAACCACTACCACTTCTATAAAAATCCAACCTTTTTTAATAGCCCCACTGTTTAGACAGTTGCTCATTCATCACATCACATCATCATTTGCGCGCGTCCCTCTATCCCCGGAAAAAAATCACGGCACGGCTCATCATACTTTCCTTGTAAAATGTATCTAAGTAGGTTTGAAAAAATGCATTGAAAATTGAAATCACTATTTTTAAGCCGTGCCTCCACCTCCTCCTTTCGGTTCAAAGATTTTTTTATTCAACATTTAATTCCATTGTTTGGCATGTGTAAAATCCCATTGAATTTACATTATTGCCTTGAGTTCATTTCACTTCACCCAAAAAATCTCCGGGCCCCTATTTGACTCTTCTTATTCAACAGCACCACCATCAAAATAAACAACAAGAGATAAAAAATACAGTTTTTTCAGTTTCAAAGTTTCAACGTGTGACACGCAGCCCGTTAGAATTTTCCAAAGTGACTATATGGATTAGAGAAAACAACATTTTTAAACGCGGATGACGAGACAATCGTACATTTATGGATGGTGGGATTAAATGGAGATCATGACCAAAGAGGTAATCAGATCCTCCGAAACACGAAAAAAGAGTATCGGAACCGTAATAATGAGCGAAAAGGGGGATAGTGTTGTTTAAAAAAACTGAAATCAGTAAACTCTTTATTTTCAAAACATCCATTCTAGACAATCCTCGCCAGCGCAATATCAAATGCGTAAACATCAACATCCAATTTCGACAACAGAACATTCCTAGAGGGCAACGAATCATTCGGATGATTATGGGAAACAACTGTGAATTTATAGGATTAGAGGATTATATCATCGTGCACGCACGTTAGGAATCGCACACTGCCTTCGTTCTGCTTATTTATCGTTCTCAGCATCACGGATTTTTTTAGTGAATTTTCCATGTTTCTTTACTCCTGATTAAGTCCTAAAAATGTCTAAAAAATGCCGTGCCATGTTCCTGTATCGTACATGTTTGGAGTACAAGACTGATAAAAAAATGAATACAGGATTGATAATCCTATCTCTTTTTCATCGGATGAGTAGAGTAGGTAGGCTGGTAGGCGTTACGTTCCGCTATTGGAATGATTGCTTGACATCCTATGCTCGCATCAGCGCTAATCACCACTATCTTTATTGGCGAATGGAAGCGCACACTACCTTTTCATTTGAACTTGTTGAAAATCATGAAATAAAGATTACTTTAATTGCATCACCGTTCTGCCGCTCTCTTCTTGAGGCTGAACAAATTCCGGGGGAACTGGGTACTGAATAAGCATTTGCATAGTTAGATAACACTATCGAATCAAAATTTAGATTCGGGAACAATTATGGTGCATTACTAAACTTAGCAATTTCCTTTTGGATCCGACGCGGGTACTTGTTAGTTATTTCAAGACATTTCAAAGTGACGAATAAGGAGCGCAATCCACGCGAAACAAATGTTGTCTGCGTGAGGATCTGGGTACAATTTCTTTTTATCAGGAAATGGTGTCCTTTAAGCATTCTCCTCATCCTGTCGCCGCTTATTCGTCGGTACAAATCATCATCGGGAAAGCCATACATAAGTACTTCCACAACTCTTTTTTTGTCTTAAACCACATCAAACATTTTTACCGAGAAAGCTTTTTTGAACATTGCTCTGTCATCATCATTCATTATCATCATGATCGTCGTCGTCATCATCATCATCATCCTTTCTTTATGATCCGCTATTATTGCCGTAAAAGTCTAAGCCTGCCTCCTTTCCATCATCATGTGCTCCTCGATCCACTCGAATTCAGAATTCCTTGTCGGTCTTAATGACAGAGAGACCCAATAAAAAGCTACAAAACAAAAAATCCCTCTTATCCTAAACTCTTGTAATTACTGTAATTATCCCCTTTTCCTTTCCCAATTATATCACAAAGAATTCAATAAAACGGAGAAAAATGGAAGGAGCACTTCTAAATGGCGAGCAATCATTTTAGCCATCATCGCTAAACTAAGTACTACTACTATATCCATATCCGCCTTTTTTAACCATCTCATTTTCGTGTGCATGTTCATATTTAAGGTGTACCCCAGTATGACTCGACCACCAAAAACGAAAAATGCAATTACTTATTTCACCCATTTCACACGTACAATACAGGAAGCAATATGTGCTTAACAAGCCCGGTCTCCCGCACAAAGTCGAATACACGTTCCATCATTTTTAAAAAACTGACACTGATGAGAAATACATATGTATGTATGTGTACGTACACACTGGATCTGCTTGAACGTTGTCAGCGCTTTAGTATTACTTATTTAGGGACTTGCTTCCCCTGCCTGGCTATCCGCTTAATCCAACCTTTTTATCTGATGAGCGATGAAAGAAGAGGGCGTCCATGTGCGTCATTATCATTATCATCTTCATCGTCTTCATCATCATCATCTTCAAGAATGATTACCATCATAAAATAATGGCTGTCGAGATTACAGGATCTCTCCTTGCCGTACACCAGTTTCGCTAAAGGGTTGCCATTCAATGTTTAGTCTTTTCGTGTAGTACGATAGACATAATTATGTATACGACCCTAATATCCTCTTCCTCGACTTTCATCATGGGAAATATTATTACAAAAATAATATGGACTTGGACTAGTTTTCCACTTTGAAGCTTCGCTTTTATTAAGTAAGTGTATAACTCATCCAAAGTTAACTAACGAGTAAACTGGCTATTAAAAACGAGGAGCAACCCCAGAAAACTGATAAGATAATGTGTTCGCTCGAAAACTGAACTCAGGCAACATCGGAGATTAGAGAAACTCCAATCCAGGTTATTTTTCAAAGACGATGATGAAAGCAGCATAAAAAATGGATAAAATAAATGCGCTCACTTCAAGCCCCAGTTCCTCCCGTCGGTGAAATATATACATACTAAATACATATCTATCTATCCTTAACATCCTAAGGATTTTAAACTCTATCATCAACTCCATGACTGGAGTAACTTTATATGAATTCCTGAATTTCTAATATAATCCCATCGTAATGAATTTCATTACGATAACGTTATCAGCGCTGATCCTGTTGGATCTTGGGCCGTGGAAAAAGTTGTCAGGCCTGGAGTGAAAAAGAATCTCTATTTTCCCTTCCTCCTCCTTCAACAGCCTCACCTTCTCGTGAGCCAATCCATTGGGCATCACACTAACGTTCTTCATTATTAAATGGGAATGAATAAGTAAATGTGTACGGATTCCATGTAGTTTAGTAGTGTAATGAGGGAATAGTTTTCGAAATAATAATATTTTACCCCACCACATTTCATGCATGAGGTGGAGGGGGATCTTCTTCAAAACTTTTTCTTAATCTTAACTAACTACCTTGTTTTGAATAAATGAGCTAAGCATCTGGCCGGCGCTCATTAGATAAGCCGGCCATTTTACAACCACTTGAGGAATCTCCTCTACAAGAGAGTCTCTCTCACCAGCAGGTAGAGTGATGCTGAGGATGCTTCCATAATAACCATTCACATTTTTTAGAGGGATGCTCCTTATATAGAAAGAATCTTTTTTACCACCACTCACATAAAAACCATTTTTATACGGATACATAAATAGGTAATGCGGTCTTAAAGTAAGTAAGTATACTTGAATAAAGATGGAGGCCTATTCTTTCGACCACAGGCATGAATTCGAATGAATGATGGCGATCGTATAATAATGCGCCATGTATAATGCAATGCAACGCAAGCGACAGAAAGAGGCTGGCTGGATAAAAAGGTAAGGTTGGATTTTAATGAGGTAGGCTAATAAAAAGCGAAGGAAAAATCTCCATAATTAAACTTCCTCCTCATCCGAGATTTCTTTTTTTCTTCTTCAGTGGGTTCGGGCGAGATATGCAGTTGACGACAACAACAATTATGCCCATCATTATTACAAACACCGTACACTCGAGATGAGATGCGATGAATGTTGTGTCTCTCTTGTATAGATTTACTACGTACTTTGATTAATGTGAGCTATTCCTCTAGGTCGTATCCGCGTGGACCTGTCTCATTTCCATTTTTATCATATCTTTTGAAAAAGGACAAGAGATGATGATACCAACAGGCCAAGGAAGAAGATCGAGGGTGTACTCATGCAGTTTCTTATTTTCCTTAATTATCATGAAAATCCTCACCAGCACCAGCTCACAAGCTGCGCAGAGATGAGATGAGCCTTATATATCTTCACACTTAATTACAGATATCTTTATCGCATTGTCAACCCTCCCTTTATCTTCAACAAGTTCTGCTTGTTGATTTTCATTTTCGTCTCATGATGATTGATTAATTCATTGTTGGCAAAGGGGATCTTCCCATTGTTGAATAATTTTGCATTGATTTACATACAAAAAATCCTCCCTTATCTAAATTGCCAGATGTACCAGACAAACGTAGTGCAAGTTGCAGCCAACTTGAATTGTTTCTTCTTCCCTCAAAAAAATTGTGCATGAAAATGTACAACTCAATGAAATAATAAGTACATAATTTCAGAGAGATACCCCAGAAATATCAATACTAACCTGATTGACGAGTTGCTGGAACGGCGGTGCACCCGTGTCAATCCTGTCAAGGTCGGTGTGGAGGGCAAAGTCCGAGAGCGCCTTCCAAGGAGGTTGATAACTCTGCACCTCTACCGGATTCATTCCTAAAGGACTCTCGTGGCGAACAGGGCTAGACGCTATCATAGGAATACCCTGCATTGACCCATAGCCAAGACGTTTCCCTTCCTGCGACAGAATTCAATAGAAAACATACCAAATCACATTAGCTTCCGTCTTAATTTATGTCACTGAGCAAAGTATGAAAAGGATGGGAAATCAAATTATGAGCCCCATGCACGAGCGGTTGGTTCTACTCTTCATTCTACAGATTTTGTCACCAGATTTCCGCTAAAACTCACAATGAATTTTGGTAGTCATACTCCCACATCCATTTTCTCCGCTTCCTCCAGCCCGTGTAATTTTACTTATCAATCGGACATAGAAATCAGGAGAAAGAGGATATGGATCGTTAAGTCGGGAGAGAGTCGTTCCACTACTCTCATTGTAAAAAGACACCCGAAACAAAATGGAAACTTAAGTCGATTACAATCATTGTCACTACTAGCCGGAGGAACCTGAGGAAACATGCTCTGTTTTTCCTGCCAACAATGCATCCCGGCAAAAGAACAAAAGCTCTTAGGGAAAAGCGGAGGAAGAACATTTGTTCTATTTATATCATCATATCTTGATTAGGATCATGATCACATCGACATCAATGTCATATAATAGCCACATGATCATTTTATAAGTTCCTTTTCGGGAGCACAAGGGAAACGAGAACTTAATGTGCACTTGCTTTTCCCTTTTTTTTACTAATGCTCTCATTCTAAGCTGCTCCGTGGAGGAGCAATCTCCTACTTTTCATTATTGTTTGTACTGGGACGTGTGAGGAATATATATTTTTGAAGCGGGGCTGCTGCTGGAGCATCATGATGGCATGGAAAAACGCGAGCGGTAGGGTCGGGTGCCACCCTCTAAGCCGACCTCTTTAATTGAGTTGTCTTTCTAGTTATTGCTCTCGAGCGATTCTTAAAAAACGCACTCTACTCGCAGCTCACACTCTGCTCCAATATATGATTACATTCATGCATGTTTTCCCCCTTCACGGTAGGATTGACATCGGAGACCCTTCGAAAAGCACAACTCCGTAGCAAAATTACTGTTACTTTGTTCCACTCCGCGAGTGAGCAGACTCGTCTCATCTTTCCCTACTCCCCATTTCAGGAGGGAGCTCAGTCATAATTTTCGTTCCCAAATCTTAAAAGCATGCGAACGAATAAATCGAATTGAATCATCAAATAAATGACAGACAGTTGGAAAATAATTCGTTTATAATAATTTAATTGTGCCACCCTGCTGGGATCATGCTCCACATATTTCATTCGGTTTCGGTTCTTCCCAGCCCATATATCATTTCGCATTATTTAAAAAAGTTTGAAGCGCCTACAGATGTGGAATAAGATCTCCGTAAAACTAAAACATGGAAGCTCACTGGAACAATTTGGTTGTCCAGAAATACCAAATTCGTTAAAAAAATTTGCTTAGGCTGATTAGCGCTTTTGCCGTGCATGGCCATCAACTAGAACATTATCTTTTTGGTGTAGCAAAATTTCAATTCTGTCGATCAATAGACGTGATCAAACAAAAGAGTTGGAAGGAAGTTGTATTCTCACAGATAAAGCACATCCGACAAGTGTAACACTGCATTTGTGCATTAAACTGTTCACCCATTCCACCAGTTTGCTCATATATTTTGAAGTGAAAATCTGATGGTCGAAACGAGGGAATAAAGGTAGTGAACAGGCTAAAACATTAAGCATTCCATGGATCGCATGAAAAATCGAACGAAAATTGTTTGTGATAAAGGCTAATGCCAAGTAATTGAAGAGGATCAAACGCGTAGTCAATATAATTCCAAATTCTAATTCCTAAGGAATGAACGCACCATAATTTGTGCCCTTTAAGAAAGATAGGACTTGTTTGTCTAATAATAATAATAAATAAGTTGCTAATAAATAAGTTATAAAAACCTCGATTTTCATTCGCATCATCACCACCACCACCACCAGTGTCTCACAATGACCGGATTTTAGGCAACAGATGGGTTCATCACTATCACCGTGATCAGCTTGAATTCAATTCAATCCCCTGCAGAATGCGATCCCACCACACTGACCAAAATTTTCTCCATGCGATATTCATTCATGAAGGCTTTCGATGAAGTACAAAATCTTGCACGATAATATTTTTACATGACCCCTGCACAAACATTAAAATTCTTTTTTTCCTAACGATAATTGCAAAACCCCATCTCTCAAAGGGACATTCCAAAAACCAGTGCATTAATTTCGACATGCATATAAGGGGCTGATCATGAGGAGTGAATTTATGGGTGCGTTTTCTGCGATGATGGTGATGATGACAAAGTAGGTATTATGGTTAAATAAACATTTGCTCAAAGAGGGAGATCCGCTCGAAACCTTTAGCTCACTCACTCGGGTATTTCACTCGATTCCATTCAGCCGAGTCATTTAGCAGTCCTCAGTATTAGTGAAACAGAGGAGGGGGATGAGATAATATAAATGGGAATATAATCATTAATGATATGTTTACGAAGGGATGTTTTCCTTAGCCTCCCCAGCAAACTCTCGTACAATTATCATGTGGTTTCATTCCGTTTCAACATAATCAACAAAATCCTCAAAGTCCAAATCAAATCCAAAAAAGCCCCATGCAGAGCTAAACTACATAATACATCGTGACCCCTTTACCAAATAATCATAGATTATGCAATCTTTCCAAACTTACAATTCATCATTTACCGGCGATGAGCCTTTGACAAGCTGAACCAAATAAAAACCAATGTTCAAAGGAAAAAAAAGAAGAATTTAACCATTTCCCACCCAAAAGTTACTCAAAAGTGCGATTGTGGCTAAAACTACCAAAGCTTACTTTTCCATCCACATCAACTAACGACACATGAAAAATGAAGCAACCAAACACAAACAAACCAAAAAATGCAAACGTGCTCAGCAAATCGAAAAAAATGTCAGTGCAAAAAAAATCAACCAAAAAAATTTACAAAGTTGGATGAGTCAAAGAACAAAATAATATTTATTCATATGAGGTATAAAACAAAGTATTTCAACAAATAAAAAGAGTGCTCACTAGTTAGTCACTTCGCTGCCAATAATAGATGTAATAAGGTTTACGTGGCTTCGTTAAATTACACAACGTGCCCCAATAGTACTGGTTTAATTAGCACTTGTTGAGTAAATCATAGTAGGTGCCCTTTATTTAGGTAAATAAGTAGACTGTTTTAGTAGAGGCAATAAGCATTACTACACACACAAACAAAGTACTTAGTTTTGTAGAAAATTCTACGGTACAACATCAACAAAAAATGTTATTTGAACCCCCGCCACATCACCAAAAAATAAATTCAAAATTATCTACTAAACTACGGTGCATTAAGTATTTTCTCCCCTAAATTCTATCGTATATGCTTAGACTATTTCTACATTATAATTGTACATTGTCTCTGCTCAGTCTTTTCAATAATACATAAAAGCAATCAAAAAAATACATGCGGAATGAGGTACAAAATTGCAAAAAAAAGATCTTGAAGGAGGGAATGAGGAATCTTTTGAAAATTCACAAGTATAAGTACACGGGGCAAAATAAACAAGTATAACCGAAACATGTTTTATGTATGTATGTATATAGGAACTACCGATTTCTTTTTCCTGATTATACCCCCTCCCCCAAAAAAGATCTTAGGTGTCAATCAAAAAATCAAAGACTCGAATTAGTACATACAAGGCACGGTTGTGTTGTATGCAGATCTATTACTATTGTTATTATTGTCATTGTAATGATGGTGGAGGTGATGGCGGTGAGGGTGGTGATGATGGTGAAAACTGTTGTGTACCTTTTCTTGTTGCTGCATTTGCTTCATGAGGATCGCCTTCTTTTTATCTTTGCATCGTTTATTTTGAAACCAAACTCGGATGACTCTGGGACTGAGACCGGTCATTCTGGAAAAATAAAAAATACAACGATTAGTAATAATCAGATGGATTTCCTTGCTTCCTCGTTTGCATTTCAATAAATGTCCAATTAAGTTACTGATATTCCACTTATTTAGTCAAGACCTAATGTTAAAATTGTATTGGATTAATAAGCTTCCATATTAACTTACTCCACCAACTGTTCCTTCATGAGGGCGTCAGGCCGAGGGTTCGCGTTGTAGCATGTTCTCAACGTGTGTAGTTGCTTCTCATTCAGGACTGTCCGTACCCTAGTTGGCTTCCCTTCGCCGGATTTCCCATTCCCACGACCCTCCCGCAGCTTACCCGTGGTTGGCGGTCCGGACTCTGATGAGTCTGTGAAAACCAAAAAAGAAAACACAAATCGCATTAGTTGAAACTCCTCGAGTAAAAGAAAAATACTGGAACTCAGAGTATCAGACAGAGAGAAAGAGAGAGACACAGTTAAGAGTCTTCACAGTGAAAATAAGCGAATGTCAACACTATTTTGATTTTCTCCGTTGGAAAAGCATCCCTTCCATAATTTTATGCATATGAATGCGAAAGGCAATCTGCTCCCAATTTCCAGTATTTTCTCTTAAGCGTATTTACACTTCCACGAGGAAAGTCGAGGAAGGAAGAAGCTACAAAGGGAAGGAAATCAAAACAAAAATTTCAACAAAGTGTCGTGCATAACAAGGCTCCATGAATGAATTAAAAGAGAAGCCAGAAGGGGGAAAGAAAGTATTCCATATGTGAAAACTTTAGGATCAAAGCAACATGAACGCGTATAGGGCATGAAATTCAATTTTCAACTTCAATTTCGTTTCTCAAATCTCATATCACAATTTTAGTGATAGTTATTCCGAAAAACTAGTAAGGGGCTTGGCTTTCGCTCCACAGAACTCATATTTCAGGAGAGATAAGTAAGCAAGTGTATTTGAGATTCTATCATTTCCATCAACTGACTGCGCAACGCGCAAGAGAAGCAAGAGAGAATGAATATATTGTAGGGTCCAACACACAAAGGTTAAAACTTTATCCGTTTTCGAGGATCCATCCATAAGAGCATTTTAGCATTTCAAGAGCAGAGCAAACTCGCGTGGAGGATAGGATTCATTCAATAATATTTCCCTTTCGGAGAGAGATGACATGATAGCAAACCTAATTTGCAGAAGCTTTTAACATCAAAAACCTTGCAGCAAATTGAAACATCTGATCTTATTAAAAATACAGAGTGAATAATTCAATCTAAAAATACAATGTTATGCCGGGTTTCGACTTCGTAGTGAAGAGATCTACTGAGCCTAGTGTTAAGCACACGTTTTATTTATACTTTTAAGCACTTGTCTCTCACTCCATTTCTTCAAAACTTATTTATGACATATAAAATTGAAATATGTGAATTGAAAGCTAGCATTTTCATTTTAATCATGGAATACACGCGAGCAAAGTAGGAAGAGTGCGTGGAAATGATATAAAAAAAACTATGAAATTTGAGTGGAACAGAGTCTCTCCATTGCAAATTGGTAAATGGACTTGAGATGCCTTAGGGACTCTACGATAACATCACACATGGTATATATTTCATGCGCTAAGTTCAGAGTTCCAAATCACCATTCATTGTCTTCACTTTTCGATAAGCTGGAGGCTAGCAGAAATATTTCTCAATGATTAAGGTAGAGCGAGAAACAACAGAGTTGGTGGTGGTATGGTAGTTTACAGAGAATGAAAAGCTCTACTTCGCTCAGCCAATTCCTCATGTTCCTTCACAGCAGTTAGCCTTTCACGTCAATTCCAAAGTGAAATCATTGACATGACGTAAGGGTGTTATGAAAACATGGAAGATTAAATTACATCGTTTTAGGTTCATACCTTGTTCCTTCGTATCGAGGCAGGGATAAACATGGCCTAAATGTGTGCGCTCGCTCGCACACACACACACATTCATTCTAATTTTTTTTATAGTTTTGTTGTTCCGATCGGATATTGTTTCAGAAGACGGGCGATGCATTATCGTTTCGTTGGATTGTGTGCTGACGGAAGGAGATGTGATGTGACGTGAAATATAATAATTATTTACACTGACATTTTAGAGAAGATCAAAACAAATGGGAGCAGTGAATGAACCTTGTTAAGTAAGTTACGTTTATGCATGTAGTTCCATATAAAATGGGTAAGAATTCTCAATTCATAAAAACAAAATTGGGAGGAAATGATGACGCAAAAAATTATTATATGGGGGAACCGTAAACGCGGAAATCGGATGGGCTAACATTACATACCGTTTGGATGATATTTGATACTGTTGTCTATGTGTACACATCCATGTGAATGGTGAGCACATGTTCATCTTCTCCCGAAGATAAAAAACGGAACTGAGCATTTAATTTGTAAACATTTGAAATATTCAAGGGAACAAATCTGAATCGTTAGGTACAGTTCTTGGAGAGATCATCTGCACAACGGGAGAGAAAAAAATTGCCA
This sequence comes from Tyrannoseira gladiata, assembly GCA_027744355.1. Classification (NCBI taxonomy): domain Eukaryota; kingdom Metazoa; phylum Arthropoda; class Collembola; order Entomobryomorpha; family Entomobryidae; genus Tyrannoseira; species Tyrannoseira gladiata. The sequence continues at coordinate 19,379 of JAHZNH010002041.1, read as the reverse complement.
CGTGATAAGGCAAATTTTTTTTGTACTTCGCTTTGGGGCTATCGCAAGAAGATTATGTGGATGTGACTGAAACGAGACCACACGTAAGTACAGAAAGTACGTGAAGTTTTGCCACAGAGTATTTATTATTGTGCTCATGTTACGTGTAATGTCGATCCAAATCTTGATAATGCCACGTTAAGTTGCACAAAAGAATTAGTATAGTTAGAAAAAATACTTTTTTGAGTGTGGCATTCTTTTTGAAATGAAGTGTTCGTAGCAAATGCCTACCAATATAGGGAAAAGACGTGGCAGTTAGAAGTAACCAAAAAACGGTGATGGACCTATCACAGGGAGCAATTAATGAAATGGAATATATTGATTGACAAGAGGAGCATCACAGCAATGAGAAAAGTGTCAGAATGAAAAGGGAAGAAAAAAAATGGAGCGCTAGAGGAGCAGGCACGTACACAATAAACGATGATGATCGAAAAAGTGGAGTATTTAGAAGGAAAAAAGACAAACAAGTAAAATCGATGTTTCCATTGTTTGCTGAACATATCTACTCTATCCGAACTCAAATATGAGGAGGAGGAGTAGGAAGAAGAAAAGAAATGTGTTGCAGTCTCAACTCGTGTTTTTTGTGGAATTGCAACCCAATAAAATGAATAGAGTGGGCAAGAGGATAAGAGAGCACATGCTACGATGATATTGACTTTTTAGACCAACATAACGACAGCGAAAATGTCAGTGTTTTTTTCTGGCTGAATTGCCACCTGAAAAATTAGATGAAGATTAGGTGATGGTGAAAAAATAGTGGGAGATAAGACAGAGAACATTTTTTCCCCTGGCGTGAGCAATGTTTACTTTGAATATTAAATTGTGGTGTGAGCAAACAATTCGATTAAATACGGTTTGCTGGGTGGCATGTAAAGGCTACAGTGTGGTCTATTTTTATACTCTTTCCCTGGAGTTATGACTCGACATTTAAAGATTTTCTGGAACTTGTGGCGTGCCAAAAAGGGGAAAAGTTTTTGAATTCTGACTGAGTTCTTCCCCGTCGTAATACAAGGGAAAGGCTGTGTACGTATAAGAGCCCTACTTTTATAAAAATGTTCATTATTCTAATGAACTTCTGTTTTTTTCGACTGGGGAGAATAATGCAGTATGCAAAATACTGGAAAAAATTGATACATATGCAAATGGTGGATGCATAGATGGATCACGCACTCCATTTCCTTCTCTCCAGATAAGAATTCAAAAGCGATTCTGATAACCTTTGACCCAATTTAAAAGTTTGACATGCGATCCCTGATGTCTGTCATTCATTCATATTCATACAGCAGTAGTAGAGTAGCAGCAACAACCAAAACTCATGCCTTATCGAATGAATAATCTTATTCCGACATGAATAGTAAATATCCATTGCACTGCACTGTGTGCATTGACTGCAGGGCAAGATTATGAAATGAAAGGACTGAGAAGGAAAAGATAGAATTACCCCTTTTTATGCAACTTTTCCCATCACTTCATCAATCTCAACCATTTCAACTGGGCGACACAATATTTACAAAAGAGGACATAATAATGAACTAAAATAAAAAGAATATCCGCACTTCCACGAAAAACCGACTGAACTGATTAATGAACTTTTCTAGTTTCTGAACACTGAACTGAACTCAACAATCATTAATCAGGGCTCACCTCCATGTGAGCTTTTAATAATTGTTATTCCATGAAAATGTTAATGAAAATTTCAATTATTCTAAGTTGATATCATTTCAGTTCAATTTTTGGATTAAGAAGCATAGCTGTAACTAAACTTTATACATTATGAATTGGTGGACTACATTCAACTTGGATTATACATATTATTTAGGTTTCAATCCCAGATATCTTGTCAACGGAGGAGACTGACACTGACGTCTTAAATCTCACAGATGGCATTAAAAAAGTTCATCATGATTTAGACACATTCCTATTTTCTCAAGCCCAGTCGAGTGGGGTGGGAATAAAGAGACAAGAAAAACAATGGTGAGGTCTGAACCCTTAAATCTTAAAAAAATGAAGTTCCACTCGAGTCCAATACCCTTGGCGAAACTTCACTATGCCAGCCTGGGAAGGGTAGTAGTAGAGATGAATGAAGTCAAAGTCATATTGAATTGACTCCATCTCCACTGCCCACGACACGACAAGACCCTCTTTCCATGTACACGGTTTTTGTTTACCCAAGAGAGAATGGGAAAATAATGGTGATGATGATGAGAGAGAATGATATTATTATTTTACCAAAGTCCCCCAAATAGTAATGATTTTTTTTTTCTCTAGAGGCTGTGGTAGCCTCCTCATCATTTTCACTATGACGGCGGCGGCAGCAGAGTACTGCTGAGCGTGATGCATTTCGTTTCGCCTGTCCACATGCCGAAAAAAGTTGGTCGTAGTCGTGGTGGTGTGGTGAGTGGTGACGTGATGGCTCAATATAAAAGAAGGGAAGAAATTTTTGTTTCACAGGCCCTTGGGTGCCCCTGCACGACACGGTAGTCCCACTCCGCGAAGGGTTTGAGAGTGCAGATGCGTGTAAAATTTCGCATATTGTCGTGTCCATGCAATCATTTCAGAAGTCAGTAGGAATCAAGCTGACACAACGACAATTTGGACAGCCAAAGCCGTCTGCATGATAAGTTTTTTTTGGGAATGGTCTTCATCTCAATCTGTCTTGAATTCCAAGCAGTACTGGAGTGAATATTTATGATGTATCTAGCTTAGTGTCTGCAAGCGAAACTCATGAATTTTTAATTGTGGTTACCCTAAAAAACCATCGTCGGATCAAAGAGGAGAGCTGTGGGTGCATAATGCAATACTTTTGTGTGTGTGGATTGTGTTAAAGTTGCCCAAGGCTTCGAGATCTCTGAGCCATATAGCGTTGCATGAGCAAACGATTATAGTAGTCGCGCTGCACAAGATGTATTTATTTTTCAGCGGCTTGATTCCCAAATTCTGATAGCAATGTTTTTTTTTTTTACAAAATTGCCAAAATATCAAAATACATATACTTAACTCAGGAGGAAAATATTGCAAAATTAAGGCTTCATATCAGATTCACGAGGTCGCGAAATGAAGACTTTCGTGGAATTAGATTACACCCCCTGCACATAGATATTGCGACAGGGTATAGGCTAATGACAAGAAAGCGTGTCACCCTTGGGAAAAGGTCAAATTATGCATTTAAAATTGGTCTCAAAAACACAGAAATAAATATTGCATATGCCTATCCCAAAAATATTTGTGAAACTGGCAGCTGCCTACTTTTATCTGTTTCAGCTCATCCTGTCTAGATTATGAGTGGGGCTTGCGACCTGTATCTCCTTTGGCATCACCAACTGTCTGCCTACCTTACATCAAGCCCTTTACGTCAAGATGCATCCATCCATCCATATTTTCAGCACGCTCCCAGCAGACTCCACTGTCGTCATCATCAGAGTGTGCTCAAAAAATTCTCAGGAAAGTAAGTATTCAGATGGCTGAGTTACTCAGTCAGAATTATTTCAGGTAATTAGGATATTTTCAAGGAAAAATTGGGCTTATTTTGGGTTGTCACAAGCTCACCAAATATTATTTTTTCTGTTGAACTGGCTACTACTATTTAACACTTTTGTCTGGACAATGAATGCTCCAAGCACGCATTTTTTTCAAGCAGGTGTAATGAGGTGTGAAATTGAGGATGATTAGCTGCCCAGTATGGTTCCTGTCTGAACCCTTTTGGGTTGAAAAACTCGAAAAATGGACAGTACGCTTGATTGTTCTCTCACAATTTTTTAATCCTCGAGAAAAAAAACCAAGTGTCTCGTGCGACAAAGTCACTGAAGGTACTCTCGCTGGTTAGGTCGCTGGGGGTGCCAACTGTCTCATTATTTTAGGCTAATTATAGAATTAGCTCCACGAACCGTAAAAAGTAGCACCTTCCACAGCAGGGTTAGTTACAGAAAGAAAGCATGTACATTTTAAAAAATCTTTCACAAAAAAATTCTCTCCATCCCGAGCTTTGTTGGTTTCAAGCCTTTTGCCAAATCCTTGAAAAACATCATTCAAGAATAGTAAACTTTTCCGAGCCTGACTGAGCTGAAAGGAGAAACAAAAAAAATCCCTAGACAGGATTGGATTGCGCTTGAGAGGGATATTAGGATTCAATATGGAGTTCATTGTAAACACTCGAGCTCTTTTCGTCGACTTCAGTTTCGGAGAAATAGGAGAACGATGAGAAGTTATGCTTCGCAATAAAGACGTACTCGAAGTTCCCTTTCAATCCCAGAACGGAGGCAAAGCAAAAAAAAACGAAGGGAAAGTGGTTCCAATAATGTTTTATTTTGCAAACTCAAGTAGTGACATAACTGGAGAATTTTTCCCTAGACTTGACTTGTGTGGAGGAAGTTTACGTGTATGGCATAGCAAGTAAGCAGTAAGCATGGCTTACGGATAAAAAAAATTCAAGGGAAAATATAGTTGGCTGTTGGTACGCTTGCACTGAACCGACCCATCACATCTTCATGACTGTAGATGTCTTCTACTCATCGAAAAAAATAAGTCCCAATATGAGAATTCCGATATGGAAAATATGAAGTTAGTAGGAGTCTTCGGTAAATATACAAATATGAAGGAAATATGATGGTGGTGGGGAATATGAGAAAGCCTCCCAACTCTCAACTGCTGCCACTTGAAATCCTCGGAATAAAAATTGAGGATATCTTTTTACATGCTTTTTAGAATGAAAGTCGAGTACGACGGAGTGTACCTAATGTATTTTTCCCTTTTATAATTCTAGAGAGACATTCTGACTCCGGTCCAAGTCCAATCCCCCCCCAAAAAATCCAAGAACTTGTAGTGTACCACTCAACTCCACAAAATTTTTCGGCTGTTATTGTTGAGTAAAGAGAGAATACAGATGAGGAGGAAGAAGAAGAGAAAAAAATAATAATTCCTCGCACTGGATCCACTACCGTATGTATTAGGAAAACTCCTCCTTTATGCATTATTTACACTGCTTTTGAAAAGCGAAATCTTATAGGTCTCCCTTGTGGGAGTTCATGCTTTTCGGTGTTTTCTTGTTGATGCTTAAGAGCATCATCTCCAGTAATAAGCCTCTTAGAGTCCATTTTTTAAAATGATAAAAGGCCGAGGAACACACACATGCAGAAAGGAAGCGATTCGGAAAGGTCAAAAGATGAGATGATGGCGGTGGTGACTCGGCAAATCATGATGGGATACAAGTGATGGACCTACCTTCACAAAAAAAACTCATGTTTTTTTGTCTAGCTATTTGCTATATCTGCACTAAAGTACAACGACGATCAAATCCTTAAAGGAATTCCTACAAAATCATGCACTTGTGTTCCCAACAAGTACAAATCTGGAGTTCTTAAGGGGGAATAACCAATATTTGAATTATGAACGTGTCGGTAGCTTTTTGTAGATTAATTTTTTACAACCTCTCACAAATTGTCAACAAAAAAAAACGATTCAGGGATGTGGTCTTTAGGAGGACAAAATACTTCAACCCAAATATTATTATTATGATTCCTCGTCAAGCATACGTAGCCTCGGCGCATCTGCATGACTGAGCTGAAAAGCATGAGTTCATTTCTTTTATGCTCATGCTATTGTAAAAATATGGTCCTCACGTGTCCATCCCAATTTCACCATTGTAATGATGATTTTTAACATTTCAATTTTCCACATTTAAAATTCAGCACCCTTTTTTCTGAAAAAAATATTCCTTCCTTTAAAAGCCCCAAAACACCCGAGCCTTTTTTATACAGCGGCAGTAGAGTGTAATGGAGCATAAATAAAGAATGCAACAGCGAGCGCGTGCTTTGCTCATTAATGTGGTTTTCCAATAGGAAATGCTTTTTGCCTTTGTGGATTCCGTCATTTTTATGTAAATCTTAGGGAAAGAAGCGGAAAGAATACGAGTGATAGGAGTTTATATTTATAATAATTTTATATTGAAACATATGCTTAGGAAAGGCTTGTTGACCATATAACAACAGTCCATTAGGAGCAAAATAAAATATGTTCAATTTGCATAAGTTTTGGCCGGGCAAAGAGAGAATGTGCAGTTATTGGTATTTCAAATGCATTTGGAAAAGATTTGGTAAATAACTTCCATGTCCCTTTGATCATTCCCGATTTCAAATTTTTGCGTAAACCAAATTTTCTGGCAGATGTTCACGCTGATCAAAAACGTAGCTCTGCCGTACCGTATCAATTTAAATTTATTAGCTTATTGGGAAACGATTTATTACTGCAAATCAAACACCGGACATGAATCAGAGAATCACTCAGCAAATCAAAGTTGGATGAAGTGCGGGGTGAGTTTGATTCTCAGCTAGTGATTCTACATCGGTTCAGAAAACCAAGTATGTATATTATTATTTTTGTCAAACCAAGGCATAGCCACATATCAGTGAAACTTTCTTTCTCCTTCCTTCTACTTTTCCCACATTAACAAGATTGACAGTTTGATAAGCATCAGGGAAATATTTTTTTCTTACTTTCTCGGACTAAAAATACATCACACCAAAACCAGAAATTCATCCCACAAGAAAAGTACAACAACAAGAGCCAATCAAAAGCAGAAAAAGCCCGGTAGCAGTCTATGAGCAGAAAAAATGGAGAAGACAAAAAGACTCATTCCCACTACTGACTTGACGGTGATTACCATTGTGGAAACACCAGAACGACCTAGGATGGAAAAAATCCGACTTTTTTTCTCTCCTTTTCTTCAGCATCCCACCACAGCCCATCGGTAAAGTTAAGACAGGTTCCATTGGATTCCCAAGAAAAAAGCAAACTTCTTGTTTTGACGAATGTATGCATCCAAGCAGTAAATATTCTTTAGTCGTTCAAAATAATTTCTTTTTTTCTCACATCAAACTTCACGCGGAGCAGAAATAACTTCTACAGACGAAGGAGCATAGCACAGCACACCCCATCCGTGGATAGGCATTACTTATCCACATCCACATTCATACAATATATCGTATTTTCTCCCCAAAATAGCACTATAGATCACACCACGACGACGAATAAAATAGTCCACATAGCAGGGAGGCTAATCCACACGCCAACACAGAAAAAAATCCTCACAAAAATACCCTGTTTTCCTCAGCCTGTGAAATTCCGATGTGAAAAAAATCAAGAAACTCGAGCTACACAGAAGGAAAGAAAAAAATCGTGCAACGTGTGTACAATATATATTGTTCATAATACTTTGTACTACCATCACCATCATCATCCTCATCTCATGCCACCAACCAAGATGAAAAAACCCGGTTAGCAAAAAAAATCCTAAGCTATAAAGCATACATTACTTCTTTACATGTCTAGAGAGATAGATTCATTCGAGCATTCAAGCATGGGATTCCTTTTGGCCAATCCGAATGTAAATCTTGAGACCTCAAGTCAAATCCGCTTCGCCAGAGAGTTGCTACCATATTATTCCTACTCGAAAATGCAGTACACAAGTAAAAAAGATGCTCTCCGTATTTTTAGCTGCTTCATCTTCTCTTGCTGCCACAGCCATACCAGATTACTCTACTTGGCTCGACTTGGTTTACTCCACCGCTTCTTCTTTTGAAGGTAAGTCTTGTGTTATTTTCCGTAGACACAGGGAATTTTGTCTGACTCTTTCATGGCCTGGCCTGACTGAGTTGGGATCCGTTTAAGCAGTAAATTTCATGCATGCTTGTGTACACATGCCATGTCTAGGCGAATATACCTAAAATATTGTAATATCCTCCTTTATCTCCCTTATTATGCTATGTACATATTGGAACAAGAAGCAAGTCAAGATGAGATGAGATGAAGTAAGCTAAAGAAAAAAACTGAACTCGCTCAGCTCAGCTCAACTCAACTCTCGTCTGGCATGGCACTGCATGCATCATCTTTCAAAAAATCAAACAGTAGGAAAGCCAGTAATAACGACAGTGCGAGTCGTGAATATTGAATGCGAACGCTTGGAGAAAAAAATGATGTAGATCCGAGTTCCCGACCAGGAGCAAATATAAGGAATAGTACTATATCGCATAGCTTTCCTCATCCTCCGTGAAGAATTCAAGATCAATTCTAGGTATCATCACAAGGATGTTACGTATGCAAAAACTGAGAATGTAAAATCTGCCAACCCAGTACTATCATTTTTCCTCCCTTGATGACGGCAGTTAGTGGAAATGGAATAAAATTATTTCTTCCAAAATTTGATCTTCCAGTCACAATCGTGTTCATCATAAAAACCACATTCTAAAAAGTCTACATCAGAATTTTGATATGAGTAACTTGCTAGCTCAAGTGGAGACCCAAATGCTGCTCACTACGGCCATGTGATATGATACTTACTTTTGGAGAAGCGTGAGTGTGCAACTACCCCGCACGATATAGATTTTTTTTCTGTTACATATGATACACTTTCAGCCTTCCTCCCAACTTCGTCATCCTCCTTCCTTATCATTATCATCTTTCACGCGGAGGGGAAAACTAGTAACAGACTCCGAGGCAGGGAGTGACGACGAATTTTTTTTCTCGAGTAGAGCAGGGGACATAAAACTTGGGAAACTGTTGGATTGTACTAAAAACGAGGAAGTAAAATTTTTAGACTTTCTCTTCGTCTTCTGACTTGGCTTGACTTCCCTGCACAAAGTTTTTCGACGCGATACGGGAGAAACAAAAAAAATTCGGTGGAAGGGAGCATTACTCCACATTCCTTTTTTTCACTTTGAATGCATCTCCACATGAAGCATACTACTAGCTTCCAAGCTTGTCTCTGGTTTTCTGGTTACATCTATTATTTCATTTCGCCCTCTCTTTCTGGTTTCGTTTCATTTTCTCCCTTTGGCACACAAGCCAAAGCCAGACTATAGCAGACCTGGCATCTGTAAAACGTTGTCGGAGTGCGAGCGAGTTAGTAAGAATCGAGGGAGTGTGTAAAATGCATCTATGGATTTCTCGATAGTATCTATGTGTGGCCTATAATAAAAAAAGCGTGTGGGTATATTCATGGAAGGACATGGAAGAAGCAGTTTCTGTCTTGGCAGGAGTTTCCCCATTGATTTTTCCATTCGAGAAAAAAATATGCTTTGAGCATAATGCAATCCTACTGCATGCAGTCTTGTATTGTGTAATGTTTGTTGATCTGGTTTGCGTTCTTCAGAGGAAAAAATAATGCCGTCATCTACTATAAAGGACTCCCACTCACTCATGCATTCGTATAATCAGCTTGCTGCCTCCTGGCTTTCTATTTTTAAGGAGAAATATCTTATACGGAGGTGGCACATGCGATGTGACGATTAAGATCGACTTGGAGGAAGAAAGCAGAAGAATGAAAATCTCTTTACTTTCCATTCTCAATGAAATGGCAACGTTGCATACTACTACTATTGATATGGGTTCGTGGATCCCTACATGTTAACATGCTACCCAGGCAAAGAAGGACTGAATTCTTTTTTTGCTTTGGACACTTTGATTTGATTATGATAAACAAGATGTTTTCCACGATAAAAGAAAATCTGATAAAAAGAGCGACAAAAATGTCCGCCTTGTTTTTATTCCTTGTGGAATGCTACGCGCTGCTGCGTTATCGTCCTTTCCTCCAGCGAATCTCTGACCTCTGGTGAAGCCACAGTCGTAAAGATTTTTTTCGTGTTATTTCAGCTGGAATACTTAGAACTTTATCGGACTTTCATTCACGGGATTTGTGTGAACTCTGCACGCTTCATTCTTATTTTCCAAAGAAATCTAAACTTTCAAAAATATTTAAGTTGGCCGGAGTCAGCAGACTAGTCTAATTTCAATCCACATGAAAGTTTTCACTTTTTTCTAGGGGACATTGAAAAGCAGCAGTAAAGATAATATTGATATGCGGAAGTGGATAAAATGGAAAGACCAACGAATTACTCTGTCGCGTCGGGGTAAAGCCTAGCCTCTCCACCAACATCATCACGTCCTTTTACACCACGCCACGCAGGGCCACAATATTGTAATTTATTGTGTAAATACAGCGCGAAAGATATATAATGAAACCTTTAAAAAAAATAAACACTTTCAGCAAAATACAGCTTAGCGTCAACAACAGCACGTGTTTTCGTAAGGAAGTAACTTTACACGCAGCAACACAAGGCGGATGGAGGGAGTCAATGGTGAACAGTGTAAAAAACGGAAGAAGGGGAAGTTATTGTGAAAGCATGAAAGTAAATAATAAAAAATAAAGTTGGGTTGGGAAGGAAGGGGGAAAGTCAAGTCCGGATTCAAGACGGTGGCAATGGCATACCCACTTTCATCCGCTGTTTAGGGAAGATTAGAAAAAAAATTTCCCCAAAAAATTACCTTCTAACGTGGTTTAATAATTATTATTATTTAGAAATTCTGTTCGTCCTCTCATGTAATTATTTTTTCAGTCCTAAAGCACGCAGATTTTTAAAAGTGGGATTGTCCTACCTTTGCCATTACTGTTGCACAACCATTATGAAAAGACAGTAAGTAAGCCGGGAAGGATATTACACGAAATGGTTCCTCGGAACGGCTTTGTTCTGATTGCATCCATTAAAATAAAAGAGCTCCTCCAACATTGAATGCAACACATAGCGTCTTATAGTGAAATACTTTGTAAAGAAGATAATGGTCTGGGGTAGGGTCTGGTCACTCGCTCATTTACTTTACTGCAGAGTGTGTAGAGGAGAGAGATAAGTATGTATATACATGCATAAACACGGAAGTAAAAAAAAGCTCCCATTCAAAGGGGAAAGGAAATGAAAGGGATAGAAAAAAATACCACGGGTGAGCGTTGCGCGTTCAAAATAGAACAAAGGAAATCATGTCTTCCATTCAAAAGAGGATAAAGTATGAGCGTAATACACTGACTGAGTGAGCGTAGATGCATTCATCCACCACCCTCAACAAAAACCAATTGTGTTAGCACACGTCGTAAAAAATAGGTAAGAGTCTCTTTTTTGAAATTGAGGGAGGAAGAAAAAGAAAGAAGGTGAGGGAGGCTTGGCTTCGCCTGATGCAATACACTTACCGGAGTTGGAAGCCTCGTGATGAATAGGTGTGACGGCAGGCGGGGTATTCAGGGACGAACCGTTCTCACCATTGACAGCCTTCTCAAGAACGTCGTGATCGTCTTTACAAAATAGGCCATCCTCTCGCAACGCAAACTATTTGTTCAAAAAAATCTTTTTACACTGATGGAATAAATGAGAAATACAGCACGCATTTAGGTATATGTGGTTAATTACTTACAGTGTCCCCAGGCACCAACTGCCTTTCGCATGCAACGCACCGGAAGCAATCCATGTGGTAAATTTTGCTTCGTGCTCGCATCACGAAATCATTTTTACTGAAACTGAGTCCGCACTTTTCACATTTTGTACCAAATAACCTGCATTGAAAGGACGAAATCAATGTGTTAAAATCTGTCTTAAGAAAGTATGCATTGGCAATCTGCTTAAGTACTTAAATATTTCTAATTTAAATCACTTCGCAATGTTAATTTTTCTTTCATTCAAAGACGCCATCAACAACAAAGCCATAATCATAAAAGATTTCCCAACAATTTTGCAATCTCATCACTCCAAATATCAAAGAGACTTTTCAATGTACCAGCCAGCACCTCATTCAAATCTAATCGGCGGCTGCATTTCAAGTGTAAAAATGAAAAGGGATCAGTGCATGATCTCCCCTTTAATCTCGCTCTAAAATTATCAGAGAGTTACGGAGGGATGAAAAAAGAAGGGCAGAGCAATTCATAAATTAAACCGATACGACTCCGTCCTAATTAATAGGCGAACATAATTACAAAGTGATTGATGAGCTCTCATTTACCGTCATTTTTCGATATTAAAAGTTCAGCCCTAATTGTATTGCATCATCGTATATCCTCCATTTGCCTGCATGAGATTCAAATCGATCGATCCTATGTCTGTTATTCTCTTGCGCTCTCTCTTTCATCAAATGCAATTCATTTCCAATCCCTTAAGCATATTACTCATGGATCAATACCTCCTTTTCCCAATATTACTCCGTGCTTGTCCGCTTTATCGCTCTAAATGTGAAATCAATTTTCCCGAGTACAGAAGAAAAAAGCAATTGCACTCGCTCACTTTCCCGCTCCACGATACCAAGGCGAATCAACAAATGTAGTGGTAGTAGTAGTAATGAATAATGATGATGATCATACGAGAATGGTGGTATAAAAAACGAAAGGTGGAACAAACGAGGTAATCTTCGCCTGGCTTAAGGTAATGACCCATACAATTTTTATGTTCAATCCAATCTTCTCCTACAATGATAAAAATAAAAATAGAAACATTCGGGGTGCACGTTCCGCCTAGTTACATCCTCACAGCTAAACCACCACCACCAGTTCTTGTGTGCACTGTTCCATTCAAAAAAAGTAATCTATGAGAGAGGGTGTCCAACTTTAGTGCGAGCTACCTTAAAGTCCGTTTTTATCCGGAAAAAGCTCTGATTAAATAGGTCGTCCTTCTGTCACATTTAAATATATCTCTACAAAATACATACGTGGAACCGTGGAGGCGAAGATTGTTGCGTCATGCCATATGTTGGGTTTTTCAATACGGCCCACAAATCTAAATACAAATCTCTCAAACTATCATCAAGATCATACGCACTCTCATTGCTTCAACACCGGATATGATGCTGGACATTTTCCCTCAGATCTTACTGAACGCACTGGAGGAAATTGTAATCAATCTCGCGTCACTGAGTGAGTGAGAGTGAAAAGAATGTAAAATATTGCAGGTAGGTCTCATGTATTTTTTTAAAATTTGGTGCCTTAACTGAAAACTGGCGCCAACCCGGAAATGTTGGATGAAATAGATGCAAAAAGGCGAAGAGTAGTAATACGCGTAACGTCCTGAACCTAAAAGTGTCGTAAACATTACAATGGAAGGGTCAAGTAAATATTTTCACTTTATAGAAGCTTGATCATAACTCAGGTGTAGAAATTACATTTTTCTTTTGAAATTCTCCACTATTTTTTCCATTTAATATTTTACGTACGCCTAATTTTAGTGAACCGTGAGCCCATTCAGCTACATAAATATAAGGCGGCCATAAAGCAGCCATCGATCATCAAAACCATCTCTACGCACTAGGCATTTTTCCAATCAGTATAGTTAGTAAGTCGAACTCGTGATCCCTCATAGAACGCATGCATTCGTGTCGAATTGCTTCATTCAGAAAAAAATTCGAAGCATTACAAATCATTCGTGTGGAAGTAAGACTCCTTTTGTACTTGTTCATTTCGTTGGCGAGAGAAAAATAAAAACGGCACGATGATGATGCTTGTCCTACTGCAATAATTCTTTACCTTTTGGATGACTACCTTTCTATTCTATCCAAAGAAATTACTGAACCGGTGCATTGCCAAGCTAAATAATATATGTAGTTTTGTGGCTCGTATTACTTCTGGCTTGGCTTGGCATGTGCGAGCAAACCACAATTATTCATAGTTCGTGCTAATAATTTTCTGAGACAAAAATTACGTAACATAATAATCATGTTATTCACATTGCACACCATCACTATAATTATCAAAAGGAAACATAAAAAGTTGCAAAAAATATCCTTTTCATTTTAAAAATTGAAACCTGCTTACCCAAATTTTTCTTAATTTTTTACGACACTGATAAAAATGTTCAAATTGTCAGACTAGGCCAGGCCACCGATAATTAAAAAGGATGCGTCGATAATAAAATAAATTGTACCAGCCATGCTTATAAGGACGCTCCATTTTATTCACAAGTTTTTTTTCTCTGTAGCTCTAGGGCATTTCTCTTAAATTAATTATTTTTACCAAATCAGTAATCATTCATTCCCTTATCGAGGGGGAAGATCTGCGCGCAACCATGCACCAGTCGCGTAGATGCTTAAAAAGGCTTAAGTAGAAATTATTGTTTTTGTCGTGCTGCCTCCTTCCACTTTTTGTTGTTGTTAAAGATAGCGTAAAAAATTCGGGTTAGCCCAGTCATGCCCAACATCAGTCAATCAGGGATGGAAGTGCTGAGATGGTGATGATGATCATCATCATGAATAAAAAAAGAGAACAACGGAACGAAGTAAAAGTGGAGTAGGGTGTGTGCCCGTGGAAATTGAAACAGATACGCGAATAAATAGAGACGAACTCGTGATAAACCTTTTTTCTCTCTCTTCTGATACTGAACAATGATTTATGCGTACCACGACCACTTAGGACGCAACCGAAACTCCTACTTGAGAAAGTGAGCGCTAATCATCATGAAAATGACAAAAGAGGACAACTGCAATAACGTTCATCATTCCCACTTATTGAGTACTAGACAAATCGACAGTTATATCAGCAGTCTGAAGATAAAGGAATCAATGAATGGATATCGAACGAACGAGCGAGAGAAATTGGAATGGAGTGGACGAGTTGAGTTGACAAAAAATACATGAATGATTTTTTCCTATTGTTATTGTATATGACCCCGTCTCTCTTTGCCCAGTTTCCCCCATTGTTTTTTTTTCAGAAGGGAAAAGGGTTGAGATTTGAGATTGCGCTCAATTTTTTTCTGTTATTGCATGATGTGATGATGAGGCTTAAGTCGCTGTTTTTTTGCTTTGAATAAAAACGAGAGTGAAAATTTGGAGGCCTTGTCTTGTCCTCTGGACCAGAAAAAAATAAGACTTATTTGCTTATGGTGTTGGGTTGGATGTGATGATGACGATGCCATTCCAGGCTCAAAGTTGAGAAGACGAAGATGATGACGAGGAAGCAATGGGATTGGGCTTCTTTTCTAGCATGAATTATATGCAAAAGCATCACTTATAGAGATTAGTACAGATGTTTTTCTTTGGCGTGCATGCATGAATGAATTATAATGCAGATAATTCCCTGAAAAATGTACATCCTGAACTCTGTCGTCCTCAGAGGTTCCACTTTTTTTTGGGAGAAAGGCTTAAATTCCATAAAATACATGACAATGCACCATGCTCCTTTTTTACTCCCCATCATACCCTAAAATGCAAAGTTTAGGTTGAGAATTGGGGAGAAAAATCCCCTGAAATAAGAGCGAAGAGTGCAGTGAAGTATTTTTTTGAGGGGAAATGGCTGTTCATATTGGTGTAAAAATCCACTCAAGTAGTAAAAAAGAGTCGTCTTGTCATTGTTATTTTATTATTCCTTTTTATACAGTAAAAGCTCAAATGTTATTAAGAGCTCGAAAAAAGGAAGGAGGAGGAGGAGAGTGCAGGGCGCAGGGCGTTTTCAGTAGAACATGACTAAACATAGTAATAACATATAACTGTACGCGCTCATAATTTAATATAGACATGAAAAAAATGGTCTGAGACTGTTTGCGGGTGTGGGAGTGACTTTTGTCTTGACTGACTGAGTGGCTGGCGGTTAATACTGTACATATACTGTCGGTAGATTGGAAAATACGTGAAGTTACACTCGCATTATTATTATTATTATTATTATTATTGATTGCTTGATTGGAATGATTGATTGTGAGAGAATTATTGAAGCCACTCGAGAAATAAAAGACAGTTAAGATGGATTATGAAATGAATCAAATCAATAACAATTTTCCCAAAGAATGTAGAACTGATTAAATTGGTTCGGGTCGGATTGCCCGTGGCACAACGCAACCCTTTTATTTTTGCAAAGTAACGTACACACTTACATAAAGTATACCCATCCAAGGTTGTTAAGATCATTAAATGAGCAAAGTTGAGTTGAAGTGCATCTAAAAATAATACTTTTGATTCTAGCTGCTTGCACCAAGAACGAAAAAATACGGCGAGAGAAAAAATTAGATTTTTTCCAAGAGAAATACTTCGCTAGTTTCGAATGACACCGCAGAAAAAATACGTTATTTATGTTCTAAAACAGCGGTTTCCCTTGCCTTCAGCGGGGGTAGTATCATCGATATTGGTACGCATGATGAATAATACAATTATTACTTCTCCCGTTCATGTACTGACGCAAGCAAGGGAAAGAATTATTTTTTAACAGGGAGAAACGAGAAAGCCAATTGATACAGGAAGAGGTAGTACACCCATTGAATAAGAATTCCCTATTTAGAGTGAAAAAAATTGGAGAATTTTTTCCCCAGAATCTGTGCACCGGAGCGGTGGCGGTTAAGAAGTTCATTGTAGAGGAAGGTGGAAAAAAAACTTCTTTCTCTCCGTTTCATTCACTCGCTTGGGGCTTTTGGCGAGGCTCGCTCGCTTGACTAACACTTAACAGCTACAATAATGCACAACGCGTGCTTAACTTTTTAAGAGGGAAGGAGATGGAAAGGAGCAGGCGAGTCTCTTGCTCGCTCTCTGTAGTAGTATTTTAGAGCAGCACATTTTAAGTAGGTAGCACGACGAGAACATCTTCAGTAAGTATGTATATTGTATCGTATCGATATTTGATCCCATTCAAAGGGAAATAAACAGCCTATTGTCACACATAAATAGAATCTCAATGAATAGGGAATTAATGTTTTCCTCCTATTATACTTCCAGCTCCCTTGAGTCGAGTCCTGTGGCTTTTCGTCCACAATTTATTCCTCTATTTATACGATATCACCTTACAAAACAACACATTTCAAGTGTGTAGTCTCTGTTTTTGGGAATTCTCCGTAGTAAATACACCATTGCAAAAGCCTTTATTCTGGAAAAAAGTCGGAACAGCGCTACCATTCACAATAATCCCGGGAGGATTTAAACGCTAGTTAAACAAAAAAAAACTTTTCTCCACTCATTTACGTGAATGGGAATAGACTACTAAGGATCTCGGAACAATAAAGGATATTTTAATTCCAAAAAAATTGTCTTTGTCTTCATTGAATAGATGTGTTTGTAGTGCTTTGTATTCAGATTCAGATCTTTTCTGGAGACGCGGCGTCACACAAGTTTCTAATGCAAATTCTCAGCCGGCCATGTCTCCACTGAGGAATCTTTGCGCGAATCAAGCGTAAGCTTGTGAGATCTGGGATGCAAGATTGAACTTAACCCTTGTTCCTTTACATACAGTTTCACGTCTCCTCATCAAGACCGTCACCATATGAAAGGAAAGTGGATTGGATCGGATTGCCCATAACCTTATAAGTACTAGTACTCGATAGATTTTTATTTGATTTGTCTGCCAGCAAGTATTCAAGGAAGAGTCTTGAAGATCCTTATAAAATGACAGAGCAATATAAACCTCTAATACACCTGTTGTTGTTGTATTCCTGATGCCGCAGCCGCACCTGAGCATAGGTAAGTTTTAATGACAACTCTTGCGTGAAAAGAGCCCCTCCGCCTGGCGCCGGCCGAGCAAAGTTGTCATTGTGTTTGGTTTTAACACAACATTTGAGACTAAATGAACACGGAATGAATTTATTAGGGAAAAGGGTTTAACTTTCAGTTTAAACTGAGATGTGATTGTACAATGGATTACTTGAACTTGTGTAATTGAAAACATTTGGTCATAAAATTTTAGAAAAATTCCACTGGAAGACTTTGTTTCTCCATAATTAAGTATTTCGTTGAAAAGACAAAGATGATGTCAACAGAATATATAGCATTTTTTGAAATCGCTCTCCTCATTTCCTACGACAATCTCCGCAAAAGATCCAAACTGATGAATATTGACAATCCTGCGGAATAAATATTCATCAACATTCCGAACTCCATTTTTATTCTCATTTTTCTCCATCGTCAGCCCAGAATTCTCGCCCCACACGATGATTCCCAGCAGGCGACAGGATAAAAATTCTCATTTTTTCGTGTTCCACAGAAAATTAAAAATTCAGGGGAAAAAGAGTTGCAAACCATGTTCAAATTAGTGAGTAATAAGAAGCTGACTAATTAATGAGATTTTGTTCCCGCTTTTTCTGCTCTTTTTTTCCCGGTGTATAATTCATGAACTGCCGTGACATGCCATCAATTCTCCAGAGGACGAATAAAAAACTAGAGAAAAGTATCCCTATATGTACTGAGGCATGGTTAGACTTTTGTGTGGAATGGGCAAAGAGTAAAAATAGCGAATGTCTCAAGATAAGGCACAACTAAATAACTTATCCCTTTACCAACCCTACACCCTACCACCGCACTATCCCACTAGGAATTGATGGTTACAAGCAGAACAGCCTTTATTTTCCGCGGTTACCTCGTCATTTGGGATTTTTTCATCTGGATAAATACCTACCACCTTTTGAAACAAAAAAAGTATATCTTGTGCCTGCTTGGTTAAAAACAAGACAACTCAGTAGAATTTAGGTGCGTTCGTCGAATGGATAATGAGTGAGTGACTCCAAAAATACCCTATTTACCATGTGCGATTCGTAGCTGCTCACACACAATACCACCTGCTTGTTCTCCGACTTTTCAATCAACTCATTGTCAGTCAGTCAGTACTGAGCAGCAGTGGGTATACTACATCCACACAGAGATTAATCTTTTATTGCGATAAATTGAGAGGCACGCATAGGAGCGATACGAAGGCCTTTGAATCACATCTGCAAACATTGGAGGCCAATGATGATCTTGAAATAGACACGTGACAGCAGGAGGAATACCACTGACTGCAACAACTCGTTTTATCCATTCACTCGCACAGCTCGTCTTTCCTGATTAAAAAGTGACGGAGATAATGAATGAGGGAAAAATGACTTTTGTGGGCTTAGCCCACACAATAACATTTGTACTGGCACATGAAGCTGGGATATCGGCTTCCGCTAATAGCATGATAAATAATAATAATGGCCATGATGATCCGATCAGGTCGTTTATTTTTCCCCTCCAAGACAGAAAAAAGGGGTAGGGTTGAGAACACTACTGCACTACATGAGAAATTATTATTACTTATCTGGATCAATGTATGATTAACTAGCAGAAGCCAATAAGCCGAGCCAAGGCCCTGAATAACCATCATTTCACATTCATTTCTCCGAACTCCAACGTTGCCCCATTTTTATGGAGTTGAATGAGCCACACACAAAAAAAGTATTAATAGTTTTGCAATGAAGCACGGCCGAATATTATACCTTTTACTTCCTTATGAAGGATGGCAAGGGAAGACATGGAACTGGAGATTTTCACTAACAAAAAAACACTGTAGTAATCATGCTTTACCTAGCAAGCCTTACCCTGACTTTCCTCCACCCATTCGTTTTGACATGGCAGATGTGCTCTTTATATGTTTATCGATCAAGGCAATGTGAAAAAATATGTTACGAGTCTTCTATTCAGGGATTTCACGGTATCAACCATTTACAAAACCGGTCGGTTTCCATAACTCAAGAGTTTTGCTGGCAAAACTCGGTATCACCGACTTAAAATTATTTGAATAATAAAAGACTTTAAAATAATAAAGAATAGTCAATGTG